>VYZX01000855.1:133106-146615 GCA_013401335.1 Brachypteracias leptosomus
GGGGGGTGTTAAGGCTCATGAGAGCCTTAGGAACAGCTCTTGTGTAAGGGAAATGCCACAGAATTAGGGAAGAAGGTGTAATTTACAGTGGGAGAAATCCCAGGGCTATCACATTCATAACCTACTTGCAGAAAGCCTACATCTTGTCATTCCCCCCAACTCCTCCCCCCCCAAATAAGCAAAAGAAACATACTTAAGAAACAGCACAGCAGTAGATTTCCAAAACTGATTCCTGCATCTGGAAGACTTCTGAGCTCTTTCAATGGCCAAGTCACAAACCTCACTCCCACATTAATAGAATCTGATTGCTACTGATGTAGACTGTAGGAAAACCTTTGAGGGCTCTCTTTAGGAGTAAAGCAGGATATATATTTACAGATGACATGCATGTGCTGCCATAAGCAAGGCGCACAATTAGAAATGAGGCTAGATTTACAGTTTTGAGCTCTCCTTGGCTTGGTTCACAACTGACATTTCACCCTGAGAAAGCAAAAATATATGCAGAGAGAGGACTTCACCTTGCTGTAGGAGAAGATCTTATTCCTCCCTGACTTTGTTCTCTCAAAGCAGAAGGTCATGATCTGAACTTCCATTATGGCTGTTCAAAAATGCATCAAAGGTTCAATGGATAAAAGAATGTTATTTTCCAAAACCGCTGGGACACTTCCTGTCAGTTCACATAATTGAGTATTACAGTATTTAAATTACAAATTGAAGATTATTTTTACAGGTGTCATTTTAAATATAATATGAAATTTCTTGACATTACCTCAGCCGTGCTACACAACCCAGCTGCACTCGGACTTGCATATGTGATGCACATGGCTGAAATTTTGTCATATTACATCATGGGCTACAAAAACATACAGTATAAATAGACGATGTAATATTTGAGAGAGCAAAAACATATAGTGCTGGCCTCGTTTTATGGAACCCCAGATCTAATACGGACGTGGAAATGTAAACTGTTATTAGAGTTCAGATCAAAAACCTTTGGAAAGGGTCATGCAGAAGCTCAGGCAGAGGTCAGATAGACGGTGCTAGATTGCCCTCCAGTGGGCTCCCACCAGCTCTGCCTCACCATCTCCAACCTTTCCGAGGGAGGAAAACCAACCCTCATGACTTGGTGAAGCTGAACAAACCAGACAGCTGTAGCTCATGAGGAAGACACACATTATTCACATTGGCAGATCTGCAGACCAACAAAAAAAATGTTAAGTGAATTAAGAAAGAGATCTTTAAGAATCCTCTTGGCTTCCTATCCACAAATTGGCATTAGCGGCTGCAAAGAATTTGCCTTCAACTGTTGTAATTTAATGTGGCTTTCTAAAATTCTATTACCTCTATTCTGTAATTTGTTATTTCATTCTTATGGTTTCCAGCAAATGCCATGTCTGGAGAAGAAAATTCCACCTTTCTTGTACTCTGTTGTGACTTGCAATTTGCTTTCATTCTGCATGAAAAACTTAGTTCCCATCAAAGAATTCTAAGCAAGACAAGAAAAATAAAGAAAACAAACTGTCAGCAACTTCCTAATGTTGTTAACACAAAAGCTGTCAACAAAATTCACTAGATAAATTAAGACTCCCCTGCCCTTTTGCTACCCTCTTCCTAAAGAAACCAACATGAAGCTTTAAGTCGACTCCAACCTTTTTAAGCAGTTCCAGATCCAACGCACAGTGACCACAAACTAGGTTGGGTGGCTAGGCAGTAACTCACAGAAATTGCCAAACCCAGAAGCAAGGAGATGACATTTCATCTGTAGACCTGTCCGCATAGTGAAAGAGATTGATAATTATAGGATTAACTGAGCAATTTTTGTTTTCTTTATGGCTGGGCTACTTCTCAAAAAAGAGCACAATTTCAGTGATTCAAGGAATAGACTTCTCATGGAAAAGGCACTAACATTTTGTAAATGAATTTTGAGGTGTTAGAATTTCTACGCACATGTAACTATTAAAATGAAGGACCACAGCAAAATGGCCACGTCTGACTCTTAAGACACAGCATTACATACTTTAGGGATTTCAGGGCAAACATTCTCATTCTCCTCACTTGATAAGTCTTCTTTCATTCTTTTTTTCTACAAAGGGACATAGAATGAAAAAGAAAATAAAATAGTTCCAATTTATCTTCTTTTTTTTCGATGTTTTTGAAAAAATACAAGCATCCAAATCAAATGGAAAAAGAAGATCTTGTAATGTTCCTATTCCATACTGAAAGACATTTTCAAGAAAGACTGCATGGTTTGGTGTTAGGCAATTTGGGCTGTCTCCATGAACAGTTTATTCTTTAATCGGAGACAGAAATAAAAACTATGCAAGAATAAAAGGGTAGATTAGTTTCTTGTTGTGAAAGGAAGGTAACTTGAGGCTACCCGGGGTCTAACCTGGAAAATGAGCATACCGAGATGGGTCTGATACTAGGAAAATCCAGCTGACCAGATGTGAGGGTCACAACCAAGACCACCATCTAAAACAGATTGAAACAGGAGAGGGAGCTCTCACCCAGTCTGGCAAGGCAAGAAGGTGCTCCCAGGTACTCCACTCCAAACTAAGAAAATAAGCCATGAACCCCTTAAACAGATCAATGATTTATATCATAAAAGTGAAGCACTGATTTTCTAGGCTTGAAGCTTTGGTATGGGCAGGTAACTACTGATGTGAACATTTAGACTTTGTGGATTTTGGCCCAAAACCAACAAAATTTGTGGGTTTTTTTTGTTTCAGGGATTCCTAACATTGAGTCAGTGGAGCTAAGTTTGAGCTTAGTGGTGTTTGGTTTGTTCACATCTGAATTTCAAAGTAAAAAATATCAAGGAATGGGAGCTCATATGGATGAAACCCAAAGCAAATGTTTGCAGGAACCTCTGAGAAATGGAAGTGCTGTGTTCACATAGTTCTAATTATAACACTGCATTTGTAGGATTCATATGAGCTAGGACCCGTGGAAGAGAAACATAAAGGAAAGCTGACTTAAAGGAAAGGCAAAATACCCTATGGAATTTGGATTAGAATCTTCTAATGTGAAGGAAATCTACTGCAGAAAAGTAGGAACTACTTAAAAAACAGCTGGAGAGGCCACAAGTGAAATTCATCCTGGTTATAATCTAAACACAGAAAAGGGCAGCAAAGGCCATTTTGGTTAAGCAAGGGTATAAGGTCTTATACACTGTGTGCAAAAAGCCTAATAAAGGGTCTTTAAATTATAAATAGCACTGGGAACTACATAAAAAGTAGATAGAAGCTAGTTAAAATGAATAATCAAGAGACTAAGGGGTTCTAATAAAAGGTAAACTGTAAGGAATATTTCAGTTAGTCATAAAAGCTTCTTGCATATTCTCATGGTAAAGAGAAGGGAAGGCCAAAAACTGCACCATTTAAAATCACAATGAAAGAGATGGTGCATTAGAGGCACTCTTCATGTTGAAATGGTGTTGCTCCTGATTTAAAGCAGAACAGAGCTTTCAGTATTTTCCATCATCAATACATTCATTTTGTGCTCACAGTATGAGGGATTCATATGATTCTATGATTTCTCTCATCACACTGTATCCATGTAGAAAAGGGACAGGTTGTCCAGTTACTCTTTCAGACACCATTTACAGTCAATGGAGGTGGCCACTAAAGCTATGTAAGGTTAGGCACCTCTCTTGAGCTGTCTGTCTCCCACCATGAGCTTTGAGAAAGCCAGGTGCCTGATGTTAGGTGTGAGGACATAACTCTATGTCTTCCCAGACATAATTTTAATCTAGTTACAAATTTCCAAGAAAATAACCTAATTACTTGAAATCAATGAACCTTACTGATTTACAGAAGCCAGAGGTATCACAGCCTCATAGTAGCAAATTTCAATTGCAAATGGAATAGGAAATTTGTCCCCAGATTAAAAAAAAAAAGAATAAAATAGTTTCTGCCCATAAATGGCATCCTTCCATGGCAAACTGATGAATTTCATCTGTGAGTCATTTTTCATGGAATGGTAGAGTTACAAGGGGTAAAAGGCTCATTTATACTGCAGGAGTGCTCAAACAGCATAGCTGGAAAGAGGCTGCTGCCTAGTGTCTTTGCAGTTGCAGTGGTTAATTCTGAAGCTCTTCCTTATTGTTATTTTCAACTGTTCAGTGTTATACCTTTCCACACCAATTGCATGCATTTCAAAAAGTAATAATGTCTTTGGATGGCAAAGATCAACCTCCTGTTTTTCTTCTAATATTTCAGAACATATATGAAGTGTAATCTACATGATTTGCAACGAGGACCTTACAATGATCGGCTCAGAGAACCTCAGCAGAGAGTAAAGCATTTGACAAAACAGACTAGGGCTTGGTCCAACCTCTGATGAAAGCCATTTCTAAATTATATTCCTCTATTTCATTTTCATGTCATAATTAAATACCTTTTGAAAGCAAAATTGCAAAGGAGTTTGACTTCTGTTCCAAAACAGAGTCCATTCTGCAGGAAAGGACCTTTTTTTTCAGTTTTATAGTTAGAGAAACACTTTTATTTTTAAGTAGCAACATTTGAGATTTTTGACCTGTGAAATCCTGGTTTTCAGTGAAATTGAAGGAATATTTTGCACTTAAGCAGGGATGCTCACAGAATTGGGGTGTGGCAGAGTTGTCTGTATGGTGTGGGAGGTGGCACTTATTGTCCTCTTTAGAAAGTGTGCTATGGAGGGCACTCAATTTTCTCCAACTTAACTGTGGGCTATTTTTGTGAGGTCTTATTTGTAAGAACCCATAGATTTCAAACAACTGTAGCAATTACTGTCACCCAGTGAGTCCTGGATGTGACCTGGTAACCAAGAAGCAAAAAGCTCCAAATAGAAATTAATAATTTCTCACATACTTTCTTCATGGGCAACCATAGTCTAGCTGAAGTACTTCCTGAAGGCTCAACTGAGTTATTGGATGGTGTTTTTTGAAATACAGTCATTTTGAAATGATGACATGACACAAAATTCTGTTATTTTACATGTTAGGTGTCCATATCAAATAATAATATTGCTTATTAAGCACTTGCTATCAAAATCCTCAAGGTTCTTAAAAACTCATCTGAACGAAAAAGGTAACAAAACTGGTTTCACAAAAGCCCTCTCTCATGAGCTACCAAATCAGATTTATTTACTTCCACTGAAACAAGAGTTTTGAGAGTTCCTACTGTGTTAGTTCTACCCACCAGTCCTCAAAGTCTATGGGAAACTTTCCACTGACATTCAAGTTCCTATCACAGAGCATGGGGAAGGGAAATGCCCTAACTACACAGGCCACACTTGTGCTAAAAGAACATAAGAAACAAATTTGCAGTTATAAAGACAGGGAAAAAGAAAGGCCAAACTCAGGGCACACCGTCACAACTCAGCTGATGATTTTCTCAAAAACTGGATATCTCTTGAACAAATAAATCAAATCAGATACATCAGTGGTGTTTTCATTCCTTTTAGATAAATATTCAAGTGCACAGTTTGCATTAGGAAAATTCAGGAAAAGATCTCTCAGGTGCAATGTGATTTTTCTTTTTTTACAGAAGACATTTTTGTATTTGTTTTGAATAGTCATTAATCAGAGCAATGGAGATGAAAAAAAGAAAGAAAAAAACCCACCAGAAATGGAATATCACTTAACAAGCCTGCAATTAGTGGACTAACAAGTTTGTTATTTTTGTACTTTTTCCCACTGCATGACTAATGGAATATTAGCAAGCATGAAACACACCACAGCTCTAACAAAAGCATTGTGGTCTTTCACAATGTGCACAACCATATTGGAAGTCAGGGTGAATTTAGCTGTTGTAGCACTAAAATGCACTTGATGTCTTGTCCATCTCAATTTATCACAAATTGTATGTCAAGAGCTCAATATTGATGAAGACAGCATATGAGAATTCATGTGCTTGGACATGTTCCAGTGTTTAAGCATAATAGGAATCTGAAGGAATTTAGTCGTATCTTGATATTTGAAGAACAATGCAAATAATATCGGATTTCATATCCATGAGAAATGCTTAACACTGAGCCAAACCAGAGAAATGTACAGGTGTCTTTTCCTGATCATTTCCAAAACCACCCTGTCCCTCTACATTTCTAGTTTTTCCTCATTTGAGAAAAGAGGGGGAGGATGAATGCTTTTTGATTAGTAAAACTAAGAAGTTGTGCAACAATGCAAAGGGAAGGTCAGAGTTCAAATTCAACATGCTGGATTGCTTGTCTCCCTCAATCTTATTCACTAAATCAGCAGCACTGAACTGCTATGATGACAGGAAGAATTTGGAAGGGGAAAAAGGTTATGCTAGTATAGAAGACAAAAAATAAATCTATAAAATTATTGTCTTAATTTCTTCCCAAAGTCAGAAGAATCTGTCCATTAAATGAATGAATATCTGTTACCTTCCCTGAAAAAGGGTGAATTTGTGCTTTAAGTGTCAACTATGAATACATATTGTTAGGTTTTGGTTGATTCTAACCCAAATTCTGTGTTAGATAGGAAATTTTTCCCAGCGGTAAAATGCTTCTCACATAAAATATCTATTAAAACAAGCAAATGTTTTTCCTGAATGTTTGTGATCCAAATAACAGCATTACAAGAGCTTGCCACTAAACCAACTAAACTCTGATTCTTGCCCAGATTACCAAAAACATTTACGGACTTAGCTTGCATTGAAAATTAGAGGCTTAAATCCCTCTGAGACCCTGGACTCAAAAAAGTCAGATCCGAAAAACAATTCTTACTGAGAAATCAGATCATATTGTGAGATCAAGGCATATTGAGAAATGAAATGCTATCTCACTGAGAAATTAGCAGAGCAACTTAAAGGCAAAGAGACTACAACTTTAATTATTTCAATTTGTAAAAGCTTCAGCAGTCATTAAGCACTAGAACTAGGTAGTAATCCTATCTTGTCTGAGTCCTTGAAAATATTAGGTATAGTTTGCAAAAAACTTTTAGGATTGTAGCCAGGCTACGCATTAGGGCACTTAACATCAACACCCACTGGACCTAACAAGCAGACTCCTGACTGAGAAAGAGTTAAGTTAGGAGCTGAAGTTCAGCAGAGATAATGAGGTTTCTCCAGGGCTTCAGAATGACTCATTCATGCAATGTTGGAACTTGCCTCCATCCATGATTCTTAGGTAACATGGCAAGTTTTGGTGCAGCTGGTGTTATGTGGGGAAGAGTTGGAGAATATTCATTCAAAACTGCAGAATAGTTACCTCCTACCCCAAAGAGTGTGTGGTGTGAGAGAAAGACTGGCAAAAGAGGTCTCAAACTTCTCTCAAAAATGGGTCAGCAAAGACTGCAAGACCTCTGTTGGCAGAGTAGGGGCTTATACAGTCATGATCATGGACCACTCTTACAAGTCCGTCCTGTAAAGAGGGTTTACTGGCGTGAATGTGCACATCCCATGCCAGGGAACAGTGCCAGAGAAGAGTCACAGGCATAACAGTGTATGAGGACTGAGATTTAGAGATCTAATGTCCATCTACTTCCTAAGCTTGAGCAAGCTGAAGGCTGTTCTAAGCAACTTAACATCTTTGAGAGGAATACATAACTTCTTCTGATTTCATTTGTAATATCTACCTGGGTATTTCTCCTTTGGGAGTTGAAGACACTCAGCTCTTGAAAACCAGCTCCAGTCACAGCTAGACACCTTGGCTGAGATTTACCCCATTAATTTTAAAGCCTTTAAAGTTATGTGCCTAGTCTAAACTAGCCACCAAGCTCCTTTCTGAAGTCCACGTGAAGAGATAAATCTGTCCAGGGAGGAATTCACTCCATTTATTCTAGACATTTCTCTTAATTTATTTTCTAAGAAATGGCTTGCATATTGCTTTGCAGGAGTGGGGCCCTATCTGCTAGTTCTGATTCAGCTGCCATAGATCTCAGAATATGACCACTGAAAATATATTCAGCTACTGAATGCACAGAGAAGCTTTTGAACCACAAGTACCAAATTTTTCTTCTCTCTGACAACATCTTCTGAGTGTAGTCTCACATCTGAGCACACCTTGCTTGTAAATTATCAGCAGAATGAACACAGCTGAGCTGATACTTTTCTCATAGTTCAAGAGTTAAATATATTTTTCTATGATTTCTATCTATCAAGCTTCCATTGTCAAAGAAAAATCATTCCTTGACAAGAAAACTAAAGCTCCTTGAAAAAAAAAAAAAAAATTAAAAATTGGCTCTTTCCTTTTTTTCCACAGCAAACAAAAGAAAATCTAGAAAGTCAGAGATGCTTCCAAAGGTTACCAAAAAGCAAATGAACACATAAAAAAAGACAGTCCAAGAAAAAAAACTGAACTGAAATTGAGACACAAGGGATAATTCAGGCAGCATTTTAAATACAAACCTTGACAACCCTATGTTGTCTTACAGTACAATCTTTTCCTATATATACAGCTGATATGCAATTCGATGTGTCATTTTTTTGGATGTGATAGCAAGAAATTCCAAGAATCGTTCAGCCAAAGGTAACTGTAAGTATAATATCATGTGTGGGTATAAAAACTGAAACCCCTTATTTTGTGAAGCACTTCACAGAAGATTTGAAAAATCCACCTTCCATTAGAGCCAAATTCCAACCTCAGATACACACTCAAAGCTCTCATTAAAGGCACTGGGAGCCAGAAGTACTTTGTCGAGGGCAGACTTCAACCGATTTTGGTATTTATCCTTACAGAGCAACTCTACTGAAACCTTGATTAGCCAAATGGAACAGAGACATGAAAGTAGTTTAGATTAACAGGGTTTGGATAAGTAGGAGAGGTTTTAGTGTTTTGTTATGCACTTTAATAGATGTGACCTTAGGCCACAAATCAGCAAGGCTCCTGGGCACATGCATAACATTAACCATATGAGTAGCTGAGTGAACTCAGCAGAACTATTTGTGGTCTTAAACATAGGCGTATGTGTAAGTACAAGGTAAAACTCATCCTCAATTCTGAATAAAAGGAGGATGGTGGTAACTAAGGATTGTGTCTTGCTGTGTTTCATTTTTCATCCTGAACACAAGCTTAAAGCAAGCACTCTGAGACAGAGACTGCTTATTTACAAACAGGCAACCCATTCATGTCAGCCAAATAACTGGAGCTAAACCAGCTAGTTTTGGGTACACATGAAAAAAATCTTAGACAGCAACAATTTAACATCTCTTCCAATAGAGCTTAGAAAAGAGATCCAAACAGGTCTGGAAGTGTGTGCTGAAATGCACAGAGGAAATTATTCTCCTCCTCCTTAACCTCCAGACCAGAGTAGTGAATCCACACTGATCTTTATCACAGTTTCCAAGGAATATGAGGCTATTGGAGAATCTATCTGTATTCCAACCTCACTCAGGTAATTTTTGCACCAAGATATAGAGACACTATCACTGAAATCTTCAAAGTTTCACAACAATGTCAAATTCTATGGTGACGGGACAATAAAGCAACTAGGATAGCTTTGCAATTTATTTTAAATTTATACAGTCTTTTATCCTAAAACCCTGAAACCTGTCTTCCACAAATAACTACCACAATATAAAACATTAAAGGGCAGTAATATGTGCTAGTAAAGGCACATGATTAATCTGAAATCTAAAGCAGGAATAATAGAGAGCTACAACAAATTGAGCCCCAGCCCAACACTAGCAGGTAGCTTTTCCCTACAATGATTAATAACAATAATAGTTTCCTATTTGATCACCTGGATTATTCACACTGACTCTACAACACGTTTCATAGTAAGTGCAGAAGCTCTGTGTGCCACTTCACAGCAGCGTGCACAGGGCTTCACTCCTCCCCACACAACGCCATGGGACACAGCCACGTTCCCTTCCCATATGTAGCACTCAGAAGATCGTACGTGAGCCAGGAGGGTCTGCCACACTGGCATGGGCCTGAGGTATTACAGGATGAATAATCTTGATCCAGATTTTTTCAGCTTCATCTGATTAGTTAGAGGGAAAGAGTTGAAAACAAAACAAAAAAGAGGTTCTTGTGGACGTTTCCATTTGCTAACAAAATAGATATGTGCATAAATTAGCACATCTGAAGTTTGGAGAAAGGGATTTTTTTTTTCTGTTGTATTACTCCAGTCATACCAATGCTTTATTAGTAATAGTTTTAATAAGGCCTCTTAAAAAAAAGAAGAATATAATACCAATCTATTTTGGAAGAATAGAAACGTCTGTCCCTTATGGGACACATGCATCAAGCTTAGTTCAGCTGCATGACAGCAACATGGTCAATCTGTCTTTTCAATCTTAACTCCCACTGTGGGGCTATTGCTGAAAAGCAACTGGGAAGAAAGGCTATTCCTTTATTAAGGAAAGCAATCCTGTATGTTTTAACAAACACGACGACAGAAAAAAAGGGAAGTCCTTTTTTGAAAAGTCATGAGTTTAGTCCCTATATAAGGACCTTTTCTTGAAGCAGAAGCATGTCAAGGGAATTGGGAGCACTGCAGTGAAAGCAAGTCAGCTGGGGGGTGTAACAAATTGGTGTTGGTAACAACAGAACCATAACAGAGAATGCCCTGTCTGTACAGCCTACATCCCTCACTGTCTTCAGCAGAAACTCCATATGAAAATGGACAGGAAAGCTGCTTGCCTGAGCTAAGATGAAAATTATAAAATATCCAGTGAAAATTAAAGTTTCTTGGGCTATAGTGAAGAGAGAATTGGGAAAAAACATTAATGTGGTGACAGTAGCGATGAAGAGGAGAAGCAGATGGTAGTAAGTCCAGGTAACATAAGCACACAATAAAACAGTGATACTCAAACAGTGAAGTGTTTCATTCCTGCACTGCTTTTGTTTCAGGCCATCCTTCTGCCACCGAACTCAAACATGTATAAATCTGTCACTGGCCTGCAGTCCTGTGCCACTTGCTAGGGAATGAAACAATCACAACTGCACGTTTGTGAGCTCCCTCCCCTCATCACTGCTCCCCTTGGGGCTGTTTTCATTACTGGTTCTGCCTCAAATCGGGGGGAGAGTGATAATGAAAGAAGCAAGAATCCAGTCCTTAGAAGTGCTCCCAGGGTTCTGTAAACTCAGCACTTTAGGGCAAAGGGACCAGGAGGAGGGAGGCATGAAAACAACACTAACCAAAGAGCTATTTGTGTGAAAGGCTGGAAAAGCAGCTAATTACTATTGTCAAAGAAATTTTTGTGATTATCTACATACAAAGAGTTTCATTTTCTTCATCTTACATATCAGACAATGCTTTGTGATGGAGAGTATTGGTTGGGAAAGGCACAGAAACTGCTTTATATCTCCTCTGGGTTTCTAGATAAGGATCTTGAGTAGTAGTATTTGCAAATTTTATTAAGAATCTGATTATTTCATCTGACCTTCTTTTGCTGCTGACAGCACTTCAAAGAAGAGTGCCATTTAAATGTAGGAAATCAACCCCATTGCCTGCTAACCAAATGGCTCCTGGATTAGATTTTGGGACTGCATCACAGAAAATTACTCAGTTATTGGTCCATATAATTCTGTAACACAAACCAGAAGGGAAAGGCTGTTAGCTCAAACACTTATTTCTTAGGTAGGAAAAATACAGCATGCATATATATATATATAGAGAGAGAGACATAGACAGATACATATAAATACAGATATAATTCAAATAGGTTTTAAGAAACTGTAGGGCTGATAGAATAGTATGTTAGAAAAAATGTCTACCCTGGCAGAAAGGACAGTGAATATTTATAATGCTTGCACAACATGCATGATCTTAGACCTTCAGGCTGCATCTGTAACGTTTTATACATTAATGTACCCTGGATTGTTTTCTAGCTCAGGAGCCAACTGGCACAGACTTTTCCACATCCACCTTCTCCAAATCTCCTGCCCTCCAAATCAGGATGGCTACAACTAGACTGTCTGCTGGGAATAATTTTGTTCCAATTCCTGAAATTGCTCAGGATAGTGCTGGTCAGCATGGGCTGAAAGCATGTCACCGACTACCTTGAGTAATGCTATAAGTGATAAAGTTCCAGTGCATAGGGGAAGTTCCTGGTACAGTTTGATTTAGTAGGATAGACATATCCAAGGAAAGCCCAAATTCAGGGCCTTATGTAACTTTATTGGATACAGCATTTTCTAAGAAATGAAACATCACAAGGCTCCTAAACCTCACACTGAAAAGTGTGCAGTTTCCCTGGGGCTTTTATGATCTTCAGGAGGAAAACTGTTTGCTCTTTAATGACAAATTCTCTGTAAGCAGTTCTGAGGCCTTCAGGATAAGAGAATATCAATATTTTACAGAGCGTCATGCTTCATGGATGTGCCACTGAACACTGCTGACCTATGATAGTGTAATATGTGTATCTAAACCATAATTCTTGGATAGGTAATCTATTGCCACCACAAACGTACATCTGAGCTCTTTGGTTCTCTCTCAAGGAAGTGCCATCAATTTCATCTTGGGGAAAAGAAACTAAAGAACACAGCAAACTTTGTGTGCAGGAATCCGAGGGCCTTGCCTCCATGTCACAAGTGATCTGGGCATTCTCAAACCCCAGTTTCAGGTAAGTCTCCAAAATAACCCTGTTACCTTCAGAAGTGTAATCCACATCACCTGCCTAGAGCATGTCAAACTTGCCAGCAGAAATACCAAGTCTCAAGTCAGAGCCTTAGCTATGGGACAAGCTTCCTGCTATCTTCCTCTCAGATTTTAGAAGGAAACAGGTGTTACAAGTAGTTTGCAAACAAATGTTAAAACATTGTCATTTCTATTGTTTTGTACAACTGGAGCAACAGCCCAGAATTGGCTTCAATCTATGTGTGCCAACTTCCATGAAAGAACTGGCACTGTAAAAGTAGGGTCCTTCACACCGAGTGTGAAAGTTGGACTCCTGTATGTAGGATATTTTCCAAGTGAAGCCTCATCTTGCCACCTCTCATCCATCTCACCCAAGAACACATAAGTACTATTTGTTATCCTCCTTTCAGCCTGCACAGCTATGTTTTTTCTGGCACTGTATCCACAAAGGGAAACTATAACAAAGGAAAAGTCAAGGATGGATTATAGCTCTGAAAGAGATTTAACGACAAACACATTGGCATTTTTCTTTTATTTTTACATTTCATTTTACCAGTTTCATTACGGCATTCTGCTAGGTGACACGCTGCACTTTATTTAATACAAATAGCCAAACTCCACTACGTTCTCCTGCATTACTGTATTGCTCTGTTACCTCTCACAAATTTCCTTTCTCCATACTCCCTTGTCATTCCTAGCTGATCTTAAAATGTCCAAATTTATGAAAGAGTTTGTGCTTAATTGTTAAAAGCTCTTTCTACAAACAATTTTCTCCTCTTGTCTCCCACACCAAATGCACTTGTAGGCGTGAATATACTAGTGGGTCACATCAGTTTACAGGGAAGGTAAAGAAATGAGATGTGGTTGAGTTTCCAGGAAAAATTAGTACATCCTGCCCAGGAGGCTGTTTTTTGTCGTGGAAAGTAGAATTATAGATTATTCTCCTGCTTCATCTTGCATCATTTGAACATTAAAGTGAG
>VYZX01000856.1:249-11736 GCA_013401335.1 Brachypteracias leptosomus
TGGGGAGGTACGAGGAGATTAGAAGTCAGCCGATATAACACCCATATATAAGAAGGGATGGAAGGATGATCCGGGAAATTACAGGCCTGTCAGTTTGACTTCAGTGCCTGGCAGGCTGATGGAGCAGGTCATCCTGAGTTCCATTATGCGGCATGTGCAGGACAAACACGTGATCAGGCCCAGCCAGCATGGGTTTATGAAGGGCGGGTCCTGTTTAACAAACCTGATCACCTTCTATGACAGGGTGACCTGCTTGTTGGATGAAGGTAAGGCTGTGGATGTTGTCTATCTTGACTTTAGTAAGGCATTTGACACTGTTTCCCACAGCGTTCTCTTAGAGAAATTGACTACTCTTGGCTTGCATGGGCATACGCTTTCCTGGCAACCGGTCACGCGTGGTGTCTCCCAGGGCTCAGTACTTGGGGCCACTCCTGTTTAATATCTTCATTAATGATTTGGATGAGGGGATAGAGTGCATCCTTAGTAAATTTGCAGATGACACCAAGCTGGGTGGAAGTGTTGATCTGCTTGAGGGTAGGGAAGCTCTACAGAGGGATCCAGATAGGCTGGATTGCTGGGTCAAGGCCAATTCCATGAGTTTCAATAAGTCCAAATGCCGGGCCCTGCACTTCAGCCACAACAACCCCTGGCAGTGCTACAGGCTTGGAGAGGAGTGCCTGGAGAGCTGCCAGGCAGAGAGAGACCTGGGGGTGTTGGTTGACAGCCGGCTGAACATAAGCCAGCAGTGTGCCCAGGTGGCCAAGAAGGCCAACGGCATCCTGGCCTGTATCAGGAATAGCATTGTCAGCAGGAGAAGAGAGGTGATCATTCCCCTGTACTCGGCTTTGATGAGGCCACACCTTAAATACTGTGTCCAGTTTTGGGCCCCTCTCTACAAGAAGGACATTGAGGTGCTGGAGAGGGTACAGAGGCAGGCTATCAAGCTAGTACAGGATTTGGAGCATGTCCCATATGAGGAATAGCTGAGAGATCTGGGGCTGTTTAGCCTGGAGAAAAGGCGGCTGAGGGGAGACCTTATGGCTCTCTACAACTACCGGAAAGGAAGCTGTAGCGAGGCAGGGGTCAGTCTGTTCTCCCTAGTGACAAGTGATAGAACAAGAGGAAATGACCTGAAGTTGCACCAGGGGAGGTTCAGGCTGGATATTAGGAAGAATTTCTTTACTGAAAGGGTTGTCAGGCATTGGAACAGCCTGCCCAGGGAGGTGGTGGAGTCACCATCCCTGGAGGTGTTTAAGAGACAGGTAGATGTTGTGCTTAGGGACATGGTTTAGTGGTGTTCATAGGGCTAGGACTAAGGTTGGACTTAACGAACTTGAAAGTCTCTTCCAGCTGAAACTATTCTATGATTCTATGACTTCAAGAAGCAACCCTGGAAAGTGAACAGAAAGCCTACTGATTTTCATTAATGGATGCTCCCTTCTGGGTTTTAGGGATTCTTAAGCCCCTCACTGGAAGCAAGGGGAGTTTTTTTCACTTGGATGCACAGACTCTTGGGAATCAACAAGGGAAAAACCCCTAAGCATGAGCTCATTCTGGGCTACTTGGTTCATCCATCAGTCTTAATAGATAGAAAATCCTGGCTCTATCTTTCCTTGGTAGGGAAAGGGGTCACATTTGGACCCCAGCTCATATGAAAGGGCATTTGAGTGCTGGTATGGATATAGGAATTACTGTAGGGGAGTCTGCAAAGCTCTATTGTATAGTTCTTGGTACTAGATAAATACCTTTGAACAGACCAAAATCTCAAGGGTACATACAATTAATTACTGACAAAGTTTTTGTCCCAAAATAGTTACTTATTGACCTAGTGGTTAACGTTCATCTTTAGTTTCAAATTGGCTCATTATTCAAATGAAAAATAACTTTTTGGAAACATTTAGAAAATGGTTTGAAAGCATAATGCCTGTAACAGTCTTATATAATAAAATCTACAGTTTTGGTTGATACTTTAATGAAATAAATTATGCCATGGGTTCCACTTTCCCAACAAGCTTACCATCATAAATATGATGGAGTGAAGACAAGTACTAACAGGAATAATTGTTAATTATGTGCTGGCTGGGTGACCTGTTCTCAAGTTTCTTATTTTGATTTATTTTCTACAAAGGCTTCCAAACCCAATTATAACATTGGTTTTCTTATGATCCAGGGTGGCCCATAATTTTCTAAACCATGTCCCTATGGGCTTGATTTCTCAAACACTATACCTCAGTGCTATCGACCCTGGTTAAACCAACAGGAAATGCTGTGTGGCAGATGCTTTTGAAAAAACAGTCACGTATTAAGGTACATGAGGAGGAATTTTTTATTAACATTGCTAAAGAGAGCAATATCTCACAGGATTTTGGTAAGATTTTTCATTCCTTAAATGCTGGAAAGTTTCTCAAAATCTTCCTCAAAAGAAGACCTACTATTTCTGAAAATTCTGTCTCCAACATCAGGCAAGAAACCTTCTGTGATGGACTTTTGGAGACAAAAAGCTGTTCAGTCAGCCATAATATGCTTTGTACTGCAATCAGCTACATCAGTGAAATGAGTGTCCTATGTAGGTATATGCTTTTGACTAGCACTAATGACAGTGAATTGATCCAAATGTTCAAGTTGGCCACAGATTGTTTTGGAACTTCTATAGGACACCATAGCCAAGCAGAGCTTTAGAGCAACCTCTGCAACATAAAGCAATAGAGCCACATCAAATATGGTGAAAAGCACAGGCTGCTTTGCTCAGAGTGAAATGCTAACTAGCCAGAGTAAAGCACTGCACTACCAAGACTTTACTGTTTCTGGAAACTAAGCTAGGTATTTGCATAGCACCACCTCACCATGGGAACATGACAGTTTATTTGGCAATAGCTCAGGCAAGCCTGTATGGTATCTCAGTGACCTGTCTAAACATACCCAATTCATCATATCTAAGTGGGAGGAAGTGTTTCTAATCAAGGATCTATAGGCAACAATGTGTAGTATAAATAATGCTACTTAAGAAAATCTTCATGGTTCTTTGATTCTTTGCATTCATTTCACAGTAAGCTTTAAAACATCATAGAATCATAGAATTGTCAGGGTTGGAAGGGACCTTAAGGATCATCTAGTTCCAACCCCCCTGTCATGTGCAGGGGCACCTCCCAGTAGATCAGATTACTCAGAGCCCCATCCAGCCTGGCCTTAAACATCACCTTATACTCTGCAGTTGCTGGTGTGTTGCCTTTAAACAACCAACCAGCCACCTGTTTCCATTTTTAAAAAACTGTAACAAAGGTCAGCACAAAATCAGGATCTAAAGAGTACTGAAATAAAGAGAAATATTCAGAAGATAGATCATCCACACCAGTAAGAATTAACTTCACATCCCAAGTAGTTTTCTTCCTATAAAATTTATTATTATTATTAATAAAAATGTGTCAGGTTCTACAAGAGTGATCACAAAGCAGGATTTAGTGGTGTTAGGCGTCAAACAGAATAAAAGACTGTTACTGTATCAAATACATTGTCAATTAACTAAAGACAATATTTGCAAAAGTGAAGATCAGAGCATATCAGGATTTTAAGTTTTGCTTATACCTACACTCAAAACACAGCAGAATAAATATTTGGAAGATAAAGCATATCTGATGGTGCCATGTAGCGTGTATAAATGTATGACTTGTCTAAACATGCTCCAGCATTTTATGGCCTGATACAGCAAGACTTTTTATTCATATCAGGTTGAAGTTCAATTGTTTTCTGTTTCACTCTATCTTCATGTTCCTTTAAAACCCCGGGGGAAAGAAACAATACTCTTGAGAAAAAAAGGTCAATAATACCCATGAGAGATCAAAACAAAAACCATTTTTCTCAAACCTATAAAATTCTCCAGAGATTAACAGAAAATGACAGAATTTTGTGAACCAACAAACAAGCAAGTAAAATTATGGCAGCTCCATGACAAAACCATCTTTGTTCACTTAGTTACAAAAATATAGTTGGTGCTGATTGTTAGCATTTATTGCATATTACAGAGACTAAAACCAGTGACTTTCATGCATTATTTTTGAGGCTGGAGCAAAATAAAGCTACATCTGCCTACCTAGGCATTTATCAATTACCTGCCACATTAAAAAAATTTAGCTAACTTCAGCAACAATATTAAAGGTGTGCTCATTCATTACCACTGTATTCACTTCTGTAAGTAGTTCCAAGGGGACAGATTTACCTGTGTTTTTACCCATAGTGTTTATACAACTTGAAAAATCCACCTTTCCCTGCCTCCCAGCCCCTACGCAAACAGCAGAATTTGAGCTGTAATGAGCAGAGGGAAGAAGCATATTCAATATTCTGCTTCAAGGACTCAGTAGTATCTGTTTCCAAACATAAGTCTTCAAACCTGCAAGAACCATCACAACATCCTAGGCCCTCAGCCTTCCTAGCAACAATTCAGATGTTTCTGAGTTTATACAGAGCTTCACTAGACTCTTTATGAGCCTGAGCAACAGCTCAGATGGATCAACACAATCAGGCTATAGATTAGTCTGAAAGGAACAAACAGTTCATCACCAGAAGTTCCTATCAAATTAATTTAACAAACAGAATTCACTCTGTCATCAATGATGAGGAACTCAGGCAAATATATAACTCACAGTTTGTGTTTTCTTCTTACCTAGCTAAGTGAAGCACAGACTCTTTGGTATTGTAACCAGAATATACGCTGCATTCATAGAAAATTAAATTGTAATCCTAGAACCAAACAGAAAGGCCATTTTAATTAATTTTTCACAATATTTCACTCCAGCTTTAAAAAAGCAACACGGATAGGGCTGGTGACCAATGTGAGGCTCAGAGATAACCTTGGCTGCAGTGACCACAAAGCGCTAGAATTCAACATCCTCAGGGCAACCAGGAGGATGTATTCTAAGCTTATGACCCTGGACTTCAGGCATGCAGACTTTGACCACTTCAGGGATCTGCTGGCCAAAGTACCGTGGGACAAAGCCCTAGAGGGAAAGGGGGCCCAGGACAGCTGGTCAGTATTCAAGACTCACCTTCTCTGTGTCCAGGAGCAAAGTATACCGACAAAGAGGAAGGCAGGAAAGAGTGCTAGGAGACCTGCCTGGATGAGCAAAGAGCTCCTGGACACACTGTCACACAAAAAGAAACTTTATGAGGAGTGGAAGAAAGGACAGCTAGAATGGGGGGCATATAAGGAAGCTGCCCGAGTAGCAAGAGACCTGGTTAGAAAAGCTAAAGCTCAGTTAGAATTAAATCTAGCCAGGCAGAGCAAGGGGAGTAGCAAAAATTTCTACAGGTGTATTAATGGTAAAAAGAAGACTAGGGAAGGTGTGGGTCCTCTCAGAAAGGAAACGGGAGAGAGAGTGACAAGCAATACGGAGAAGGCTGAGGTTCTCAATGACTTCTTTACTCCAGTCTTCACTAGCAAGGGCTCCAGCCACACTCCCAGAGTCACAGAAGNATATAACCCCAATTTTCAAGAAGGGAAAGAGGGAGGAGCCAGGGAACTATAGGCCAGTCAGTCTCACCTCCGTGCCCGGTAAGATCATGGAGCAGATCCTTCTGGAGGCACTGCTGAGGCAGAAGAATAAAGAGGAGGTGATTGGGTACAATCAACACGGCTTCACCAAGGGCAAATCATGCCTGACAAACCTGGTGGCCTTCTATGAGAAGGTCACAACATTAATAGACAGGGTAGAGCAACTCACATCATTTATCTGGACCTGAGCAAAGCCTTTGACACTGTCCTGCACAACATCCTGGTCTCCAAGCTGGTAAAATATGGGTTTGATGGATGGACAACTCAATGGGTAAAGAAGTGGCTTTGATGGCTGCACCCAAAGAGTGGCTGTCAATGGGTCCATGTCCAAGTGGAGGCCAGTGACAAGTGGAGTCCNGAGTTGGGGTTGTTCAGCCTGGAGAAGAGAAGGCTCCGAGGGAACTTAATTGTGGCCTTCCAGTATCATAAGGGGGCCTACAAGAAAGCTGGTGAGGGACTTTTTAGGATGTCAGGTAGTGGTTAGGACTAGGGGGAATGGGTCAAAACTAGAGGTGGGTAGATTCAGATTAGACGTTAGGAAGAAGTTCTTCATCATGAGGATGGTGAGAACAGGTTACCCAGAGAGGTGGTGGAAGCCCCATCCCTGGAAATTTTTAAAGCCAGGCTGGATAGGGCTCTGAGCAACCTGATCTAGTGGGAGGTGTCCCTGCACATGGCAGGGGGGTTGGAACTAGATGATCTTTGAGGTCCCTTCCAATCCTGACAATTCTATGATTCTATATACTGAAAAATGCAAATAAAGAAACAGAAATAGATCATCTTAGGAAAAATTAGCATTTCATTCTAGAGCTAACAGTAAAGAGTAACGAAAGAAGTCCAAGTGTGCCTCCCAAACAACAACTATACGAATTTCTTAGCAAATATTTGTTTTATATAGTTACTTTTGCTGCATGTGCTTGACGTTCCCAAGACTCAAACACAAAGATGCCTTGTAAGGTTCTGAAGTCTTGTGAACTTTCCTTGAGATGATGAGGCAATTAGTACATCACTGAGTGCCTGCTAAAGCAGGTGAAAATAATTTAAGTGACTTTTTTTTTGTTTAATCTTGGAAAGCTTCAGCAGTAGTGCGTCTGTATTCAGCAGTTTGAGACCAATGTTTTCCAGCAAATAAACAGTTAAAAACCTCAGTAAAAAAATAGCCACAAATTAATTCTGTTTTACTGTTTGACTAGTGAAATGTTTCTGCACCTTCTTTCGCACCTTTGATTTTGTAGCCTCTGAGAGCTTTGCAATTAAGAACAATGGATAAATGATCAAGCCGTGGCGACATTCTCAGCACTTCAGCTGAAGCCATATTACAATGAATGCAAATGCAAGAGATTCTCTGCACAAAAACCTGACTGGCAGCTGTGATGAGAAGTTTGAGAGGGAATGACAAATTATCCTCTTCAAAACAGACATCTGTCTACTTTTACAAGGTACTACATTGAAGCTCACCTACATTGCCTCTGTGGTATAATGACATGTCCTTTTACCCACCCAGATTTCATTTTTGACTTTTCTGTGTGTTTTATTGCTATTTATTATAGTAGCTTAAAATACAAATAAGTAAGTCAGTAGTTTAGGAAACAACAATCACATGTCTGCATATTTCATTTTTTTGCTGTTAACTGTGGTTATGGCATTTGTACTTATTTAACCATCCTTCATAAGACACTTAGAATTTATTTTTCAAAAGTTCCATTGAAATGACCAGGTATTTCAGTTTTGTTTGCTTGTTTTTAAATATACCATACTTCCAAATTGCACAGCTTTTTGAATTTTTTGTCATCTTCATGAAATTTCAAAGACAAACTGTGGGGGAAATAAATTTCATAAATATGGTAGTTTAGCAGCTCTAAAAAATGTTTCAATTTTATGAAACGTCAGTTTTGAATATGTTGTCAAAGGTTGTATTTTTTTTCTAATGATCACCAGGATTGAACCATTTGTAGTAATTTCTGGGTGACCAGATGAAGCAATGTTAGTGTTAGTGGGTTTGTTTGTTTTAAACAGTGTTCTGTATAATATTTACAATTATGTAGTCTTATGATCCTCTTGCTTTCCTTGACTGGTTCAAATTTCTTGCTAGCTACACTGAACAGAAGTTTGAAATAAAGTTTACAATCCTTTTTTTCTGCTCAGCTGATCAGAACTCTAACAGAAAACCTACTGTGGTCAGTATCTAGCTACTTTATGTCAGTCAAGCAGAGAGTGATACTACTACATTTTACTCACATACAACTGAATTTCACTAGAGGAAAAGTCTCCATGTTGACATCATTTATGCTGGCATGAATCTGAATGGATTTTTCAAGTTCCATGGGTATGGCAGATTCTTATTGATTAAAGATAACAATTTGAACTCAATTGATATTAATTATTTATTTCTGTTAGTCTGACAAACAGGTCCTTCTCTGGAGGGGGAGTCAGCCTGGAAATGCGAAGTGTCATTCCTTTGAATCGGGGAGGAAACTTTAATTGATAGCATACACAATAAGAACAAAGTAGCATAAGGCAGGATGCATATAATTAATAGGTCAGAAAATGCCATCCATCTCCATCCAGCTATTGAACTTGTGAGACAACTGAAAATCACTTCATTTTAAAAACTTAAATACAAATTATCAGATGTCTAAAGAACCTCTAAAGGGAGGAAAATGGATTACCAGAGTGAGCTGGGCAATTTCTGTTCTGTATAGTATCACTTTGAGAAGAACAGCTCCCTCATTAGCAGTATTTTTATAACAATGGCACTGACAGGTTAATAACCATTTGATCACAAAATAACAGTCCTCATCTCGTGAATGGGGGATGCAAGGTCAAGGCAGATAAATGCATTATTATATTATTTTATAGTTGAGGAACAGAGACAGAGAATGAATTACTGACCAATTTAAGATAATTCAGGAAGTCTGTGCAGGGCCAAAATAAAATCATGCTGCCTGAATGCCTCAGCAACACCTATATCATAAGTCATTTTATTTAAATAAATGGCAGTGGTTACACTAATCCATTCAAATAGAACACTGGCTGTTCCTGGTTGCTCACAATGTGATCTGAATACTCTCTGTGTTGTCGCTGTGTTCATATGAACTCTTGATCAGTGAATCAAGGTCAGAGAAACAGTAATTTGTTAAACCGAGTTTCCCTTCTGGATCCCTTGCCTTGCCTTTTGGCTTGCCTCTTGGTTTGCCACTTGCCTTGACTTGCCTTTATTCTTGTACTGCATGTGAACATTTTGGTTTCTGTCTGGTCTTTCTCCTTGCAAAGTAATTACTGCAAAATTCTCCTTAGCATCAGGCTATTTACTCTCTCATTCATCCAGCTACAGATCAGCTTCATCACAGCCTTCTTGTTCCCTATGATGCCTTCCAAAATTCCTATCCTCATTCTATTTCCCCTTTCCTGGGGTATCACACACACACTTCAACTACCAGTCTTCTCAAATGACAAGGAACTGAAAGGACTCTTCAGGCTGCCATTTTTTCCTTTCAATAATGAATTGTGCTGCATGCCTTGCAAAGAAGTTATGTGATATGTGCATTATAATGAGAGCCCTTGGGTTTCTGGCCAAATCTGTAATACACTGACTTGTAAGATGTGTGACTGAAGCAGAGCAAGAGTTAATACAGGTGGGCTGGAATGCCTTCTGAAAGTACACATTCCTCTTTGACTATAGGAAAAACTCGGTAAAACTGATCCCATCCTGCAAGAACATGGAACAGTCAATGAAAAATGTTGGGTCTTCACAATCAATAGGCCAATCTGCCTGAGAACAGGTTCAAGGTTGTTTTCACCAAATATGGCTATACATATTTGTATCAGCTCAGCATCTAGTCCCATGTAGTTTGGATCATTTATGAGTAATTCATGAGATTATTCACAAAATAATTATTCACAAAACTGCATTCACTAATAGAGACAGGGGTATGTGGTTTCATAAGAATTACATGGCTATTTAGCAAAAAAATAGTATTTCATTAAAATTCATGGTTATTATTAGCTCTACAAGCAAATTGTAATAATTTAATTATATCTTTGCTGCTTTTCAACTAATCCACTGTCATTAATCATTCCTCTCTTAGCTACCTCAGGTAGCACATTCAAACATTCAAATGAGTCATTTAGATCCATTCATTTGATTATAACCATCTTTAATTTGACAACTTTCTTTGTTTTACTTATGCAAAACATTTTATTTTCTTGTATGACATGCTAGAATTAATGGCCTGGTGGGCTGTGATTTCTTATATATTAGAATGATTCATCTTTGTTTTACTAGTACAATTTTTTAGGAAAGCTAAATGACACATAAGACACCTACTTTGTCCATTTAGCATTTATGTGTCATTTGCTTTTTGCAGAAGGATTCAATATTACACCCTGGAGTCCCTCCTAGCCTCCAGGGTCTCAAAACTATCTGCTTTTCCATGCATATAGGAAACTAAAGCAGATTTCCTAAAGGGAGAATCTCTGAGGGATGAAGTTCAAGACTTATATTGTTCCCTTATAAAAACAAAATAATGGATACAAATGTGAATATGGAGTTACATTTGTAAAAGGCTGTATGAATAATCAAAATAAATAAAAAGAGATATGGCTCTAATTCTTTTAGTTTTGGAGAGGTGCCTGGCAGCAATCTTTGCTATAAACCAAGAAAAATTCAGCTGCATTTCAAATTTTGAAATTATCCTTTTTGGTTACCAGCAAGCAGGGCTGTAAATCTATTTTCAAAGGAGAAAAAAGTACATGCACAAACACTTTGTTTAATTCCTACCAACTCAGTTAATTACTTGGAAATAATGACTTTGTTCTAAATATGAGTATTCTGGAGGCACTGGTGTTCAAACTATATGCATTGTATATAGAGATTCAAAAGAAAAATTGATGGGCATGGCACACAGGCATATAAATAATTATCTGCTATTTGCAGTTGCTTAATGTTTAAATTATGGTCCATGGATCACCAATGCTCTGGTGGATGCAAACTTTTTATTTATTTTATCTCCTTGATGGAAAGCTGCTAAAAGCAAATATGTTTTATCCTTCTACCATAGGAGTAACAGATGGTCTTCTGTAGTTTTGCAGGAGGTAGGAGGGAGAAAAGGTCCTGAAATTATCCCACTGTTAGGAATCCATCCAGAGAAAAGAGAGAAAGAGAAAAAGAGAAGAGAAGGGAAAAAAGAGAGAAAGAGCAAACAAAGCGGAAAAGAGATGAGGAAAAGAGAGACAATGAGAGTGAATTCTTAAATATTTTTTGCACCACAGTTACAGCACTTACATCACTGAGAGCTGAACTGATGAGTGTGATGAGGTTCCTAATCCTTAAAAATGCTTGTCTTATTAAAATTAATCTGTGCTTCTGTGAATTTAGACACATTCAGACTCCAATTTAAAACCATCACCTTCAAGTTTTGTAAGAGGTTCCCTTCTAAGTATAGTACCTCAGCAAGATGCTCTCCCATTCCCATAGGGACCTCACGTTCCTTTTCATTATCAGTTTTATTACCCAGCAAAAGCACAGGTACATTCTCCCCGGCTGTCTCCTGCAGAACAAAGAATAAATATCAACCAAAGCATTGTATTTAAAAAATCACAGATCAAGAGGATAGAAACTAACAAATGTCACACTACAACAAGACATTTAATACACCACATATGAGCCAGGTCTATGCCACTTTACTTACAAACATGTCAGGAATTAAAGTTGGAAAAAAATGCATAAAAAAGAAAGAATGCCAGAGATTGCACTAACTTGGCATTTTTTGATAACAGCACAGAAGCTCATCAGAGTCTATACTGAAATGGGAGAGAGAGAACTAACATGCTCTGACATGATCACTGCCTTCCTAATTCTATGGACAGGAAAATGATTACAGCATCTAGGTACAATTATGTCAGATAAATTACATAAAGTAGTGGAGAGAGACACAGAATAG
>VYZX01000856.1:21554-38708 GCA_013401335.1 Brachypteracias leptosomus
GTGATGATATAAGTATCTTCTGGATATTTATAACAATAATTAGAGTCTTAAACATTAATCAGTCATTGCCTCAATCTGCATTTTCTTGTATCACAATGTACTGAATCACAGAATCATAGAATAATTCAGGTTAGAGGGGATCTCAATAGGTCATCAATAATTTATTTGGGGCCATTTCCAGATCAATGGCATTTTTACTGCTGGCATTAAATGAGGAAGCATCCAAGCCTGCATTCCTTCAATGGGCAGTTAAGAAATCTGGATGGAGGATATATCCATTGCTTATATCAAGGGAAGAAATTTGAGCTACTATGTAGAAACTCAATGAGAACTCTCTTCTNTCAGGTTGTTCACTTGTCTATTCAACTGTCTATCTTGCCAACCATAGTCCACCCCTGTGAAACTCACTGACATGAAGACTAAATCAAAACTATGACAAATACTTTCCTGCCATTGCATTCGCAAAAACACTGGATGACCAGCCAAAGGATGAAAATGTCAGATGCATTCCTGTGCTTTTCCTCTGGAAGCTCTAGACAGACATTGTATAAAATCTCAGAGTCTTGAGAAGCATATCAGCTATTTACAAGTCAACATAGATAGGACATAGCACCAGACTCTTAAATGTAGACAAATGCATATAGGTGTCGAAGCTCTGATTACAGTTAATGAAGATCTAGTCAATGAAGAACTAGGAGTCTAGGAAATTACTAATCTCATCCTGAAGTGGACATCAAGGGTCAGAATAATTAGTCCCTAGGCTCCTCTGACTGGATCCATTTGGAGAAGATGGCAGAGTAGAATTCATCTGTTTGCTCACAGGCACCTGAGATGCTACTTGATATTCAAAATGTCTGTTCAATCTGGCAGAGCACCCAGGAGGCCTACTCTCCTCCAAAGCAGCAGCTGAAGACCAGGTGAAATACCAAATTTCAGTGCCAAAATTAATTTAAATCTTCATACTAAGATCTTAGTTCTTTCCTGGCTGTAAATGTGAATTTAGACACTGAAGATATTAGTAGAAATTTAAACTCAGGTGTCTTTATCTACCCCATAAGTCAAGGGAGCTACAGCAACTGCTTACCTGAATGTTCTTAGATTATCACAAATGCAAAACAAATCCATTAATTTAATACCTATTATTGTGAACAAGTTTTATTTCATACATGCTGTAGAATACGTAAGGCCTAAATACAGACTAAGTGTAATAAATCTGGTCATTTACAGTAAGTCAGCTGCATTTCAATAACTTAAACTTTTGTACCTTCATTATGTCTAACTTTTGAAAGCTTGGTTTACAACTTCAGGTAATGTAAGTGCAATGTAAGCTTTGAAAACACTGGGCCAACATATTTCTTTAGTGCTTAGTATAATAATAAATCTTCAAACATAATTCAGATTTTCTACTTTCTCTTTAAAACAAAATCAGATTAGTTAGAGGGACAGAGTATGGAGGTGGAATGGTTAGTACAACACAGTCCAGAGGACAGGATATCAGTTTCAGTATGATATACAAGGAAATTGTAGCTTCACTGAAATCAATAAGATTTTTCCAATTTATTTCAGTGCTGCCAAGATTTCAGTATGGAATCTACTCTGAAAACTCCCCATCAATTATCTGCTTCCCAGTTTAGGAGAACTCACTTTGCATGCCCTACTCTCCTTCTGGATAATGGCTTTTACAACATCTGTATGTTTCTGTTTTATGACACAGGGCTTGATCTCAGTAGAAGCTGCTAAGTATTGTTGGAACAAAAATAATAATAATAGTATTAATGTTTCTTAAACTTACCTACAGTAGCAGCTGTGCCTGGGAAAAAATGACCTTCACAAAATCATCTTAAGAATGAAGTCTTTCCAACACTCGAATTGCCAACAAAAATAATCTTGAATAAGCGGTCTGGGACACAGTTTATTCTCTCCTCCTTCAAGGAAGCGCAAATGTTAGTCTCCAAATGTTCCGTAAATCCTGCTGCCTCTTCAACATGCCTTGTCTTGAAGGCTAACTGAGATGGGAAAAAGAAGAGATTTTATCCTATCATGTTCTCCATTACTAGTAGAGCAATATCATCTTCCTTAAAATAACATTTCAGATGTTTGCCATGCACCATCCCAGAAGCGCAGTGGTTTGGGCTGAGCTCTGGAAATATACTGAACATGTACCTTGACATGAGACTGCATTGAAAAATGCATTGAATTGCCAAAAGAAAATTATGCTCATCCCTGCAAATCACACTTCATAAAACTTCACACAGCTCTGCTCAGTATTTTCATCCTAGACCACAGACACAGAAGACACTTCTTTTGTATTGAAAATCCCAAACTCTGCTGCATCTATAGGCTGCTAGTAGTAAATATATATCTATATAAAGCACATTTTCTGTTCAGCTGAAAAACATTCACAGGTTATTAGTCTGTGTGCTCTGGGAAATAAAACAAGTTAACGTACAATCATCAGCTTGGCACCATTTTCAGTGCTTCTGAAAACAATAACTAAATATATGGACTACATGACTTGAAATACCTTGTCCCTGGTGGTCATACATACCTCAGTAGCACTAAGACTCAAAAGACATCAGAGACCTTCAGCTCAACTTACAACATACTAGGCAGACATTTTTTAGTGAGCTGTATCAAGTTCACTCATGAAAATAACCTTAATAAACTGGATTAAAAAACTGCATCTGAATGTTATACCAAGGGATAAAATACTTCATAGTGTGTTTCAACAAAGTGCTGATGAGAAAATGGAAGAACAGTAGGATGTAAATTTACTTAGTTTACAATGCAGTCTGGAAAAGTCTTCCCTAGATGTGTCTTTTGAGTGGCCTTCGTATAAACAGTAGACAGGTCAAGTAATAAAGCTTTTGTGTGATTTAACACAAATGTGGAAGATGGGAGGTATAAATGCATTGATTCATATTCCATATTGAAAAAACAGAGGGGAGAGGAACTGCATCTCAGGCAGAGGTATTGGACAGAAAATCTTGATTTAATTTCCATTGTGGTTCCTTCAGATGTTTTCCCAGTCACATTTCTTCTTATGCTGAAATATCTGCAGCTTTATCTTCATAGCTACTCAGAGAAGTGTTCTACCTGACAGTTAACTCCCAGATAAAAGGGCAGTCGCTGAATTCATCTACTGCTGGAAATTTCATAGAAAAAACCCAATGGAATTCCCAGTTCTAAGTGACCTATGGAAATTAATTTCTTGTTTACCCTCATGATGTTTCTTTAGAAACTGAAACAAAATGTATTCAGCAAGCAGGCAGCAGATATTTTATGATTTCTTCCCTCCCTATTTGCTCTCATTGGTTTGGGGAAAAAAAATAAAATTATAAGAAATGAGATCTGAGGGAATGCCCAGTTCCTACCCAGCTGAGAGGATGTGCTTTCAAGGGGCACGACTGCTGAAACAGATCAGACAGGACAGGTTTGTCCTAGGCTGGACCTGATGACCTACCTGGCTTTTGCTGTTCTAAAGTCCAATGACACCATACTTCAAAAATGTGATACAAAATACGTTACATAGCAAGCAAAAAGTATGCATTGTATTAAATAACTCTGTTCCCTAGACTTTTTATTAAAATGTACCATTTAAAAGTTATTATGTAACAATGGTATAATTCTATCATATGCTTGCTTCTTCTAAAATAACTCTATAATTATGACCAAGTATACCTATTTTTCCTATACTTGTATCTTTTTAATATGTGCTTCAAGAATCTAAAAATGAGTAATACTTAACAATGATACTAAAATTAGAAAACAAGCACAGCTAGTTCTGAATCAATAGCAGTGCAAGAAGAACTTTAGATTCCAAAGAAATGTATCTGCCAGCACATACTGTTTTGTTATTACATGGTCAATTCATTGTTAACACGCATATACAAGCTAGAGCTGAAAAACAAAGCCCGGATTTCAATTTACTAATTAAAAGTTGTCT
This sequence comes from Brachypteracias leptosomus, assembly GCA_013401335.1. Lineage (NCBI taxonomy): Eukaryota > Metazoa > Chordata > Aves > Coraciiformes > Brachypteraciidae > Brachypteracias > Brachypteracias leptosomus. Next base: position 25,501 of record VYZX01000856.1, read on the forward strand.
GAAAAAATAATTTTAAAGTAAAAATATTTGCTCTCATTATTTCTCAACTACCAAAGCTGACTCAAAAGTATCAGAATATGAGAAATATCATTTTTTGGCAACCCCCACTCCCAACTTAAAAAAAAAAAAGAGTTGCTTCTTCTGTTAGGCAATTGCTACCTTTCAGTGGATCTTCTTGTATCATCTATTACAAGGCTTAACTGCAATGGCTTAATTTGTCATGGTTTAACTTAAAACCAGAAAACTAAATAATTATAGATTCTATGAAAAATGCATTATTCTTCAACACCATTTCATGTTTTCCAATGTCCCTGAGAAGAGAAGAGAAGAGAAGAGAAGAGAAGAGAAGAGAAGAGAAGAGAAGAGAAGAGAAGAGAAGAGAAGAGAAGAGAAGAGGCGAGGCGTTACAGGTGGAAGGGAATTCAAAGATCATCTAGCCCAACTGCCTGACCACTTCAAGACTGACCAAGAATTAAAGCATAGCTATTCAAGGGCATTTTTCAAATGTGTCTTAAACACTGGATCCCAGGGAGAAGAGACCAGCACCTCTCTCTCCTCTTCCCCTCCTCAGGAAGCTGTAGAGAGCAATGAGGTAATCCCTCAGCCTTCTTTTCTCCGAAATAGACAAACCCAGAGTCCACGGCCACTCCTCACAGGACATTCCTCCAGCTCTTTCACCAGCTTTGTTGCCCCCCTCCAGGTGCATTCAAGGACCTTCACATCCTTCTTAAATTGTGGGTCCTAGAACTGCACACAATATTCAAGGTGAGGTCCCCTTTGCTCCCTTACATTTGACAGTGTTTCCTTCCTTAGAGGCTGCTCTCTAGAAGATGATGGTGAGTGTTCCATTAATTTTTCTGTGTTTTTCTTATCCATTTTCAACTCAGAAGTATTCTCATCTTCGTCAGTCCATCTGTTCAGCTGCTTATCAAGCAGCCTGTCAAGAAGCTGGGGTAGGTGATCTTCCTCAATTGATATTATTCTTTGGAGATGCAATGGTTTTGACATGCCTTCAGTGGCTGCAGCATCAGGCTCTACAGAGAGAACTCCATTCGGTCCAACAGAATTCCTTCTCTTTGAGTTATTGAAAACATAATCATCTTCAAATGAATGGCTAGACAAAGACAAAAGTAACTACATTGAAAAAATATATTGGACCTGGATTCCTATTGTTTTATTCTAGTGTAACTGAATTTAGTCTCCCGCGTTTTTTACTATTCACAGCAGACATAGTAGATTCTAGCCCAAGGTCTGCTGAAAAGTCAGTTCATCATACAATGTGTGTATATATATAGTGTGTGCTTGATAATAATAAGGATCATTGGGAAAACTAATAACTTACAGGGAAAACCTGAACCAGAATATAAAATGTAAGATTAACCTCATTTCTAGCCTCATGGAATAGCTAAAGCAAATGTCTGCTGTGATTTCCTTCCCCCCTTCTCCCCCCCTCCATTCTGGAAGAATAAAACAACCCAGATCCTTTCTGTGTATAATCTAATTCTCTCTTTATCGGGTAGGAGGAAGATGGGTTTGTTTAATATGGATTTAAAAAAGGCTAACTAGGGATTCAACAGAAGGGGAAGTGTAGATAGATCCAGAGTCTTCTCAGATGTGCACTGTGACCACAGATACCAGCCACAATTAGAGAAATTCTGACTTGATAGAAGTAACAAAATGTCTTTATGAGACTGGTGCAGCAAGGGAACAGGTGCCCAAAGACACATCCAAATATTCAAAAACTCAACTGAACAAGGCTCTGAGCAACCTAATCTAGTTCTGGAGTTATCGCTGTTCGCGCATGAGATTGGACTAGAGATTTTTGTTATTTTTGTGCCATATTTGCTCTTGCTAATTATAGTCCACTTCTCAGTACTGAACTTACTAAACTGTGTCTCTGAAAGCTCCTTACACTTCACGACCCTGTGCCTACAGGGACATTGTCTTAGCTGCTATTTTCAAAGTGAACAATTGTCTTCACTTCAGTGAAAACACTTCTTTCCAGCTCCTCTCGTCTCAGATGGAACGTGTTAGTGTATCAGTGGTATCACCATCTTGTTCCTGCTGATTTCAAGTTTACAGCCCCTCAGTTGAGCATTAAATTCTCCACATTTTATTTGTTCTGCATCCCATAATTTACAACAGGACTCCTGTCTTCTACAACAAGAGGGAAGGAGGTATACTTTTCAGGGAGTTACCAAGGACATTGTACCATATCCAACATAGGGGAATTGGCAAGCCTTTGTGCCTGCCAGCATATACTCATCCACAATGGCTGTTGCCCTTGCAGACTGTACACTTCTTTTGTGATGAAAATTTGTCTCTTTATTTCCAAATTTCTTAAAGAGCACAGCAATCTTATAGTGGCAGGCACTTTAGAAATAAATGCTTTGAAAAGTCCAAAGGTATCAGAAAGAAAATATTCCACATCTTCTTTCTGTAAGCTTCCTTGTACTCAAACAGGGAACATATGAAAAAGAGTTCTTACCTGTTAGGTAGCATCTTGCCCTCTATGTATTTCCCAATGACAGACCCTGATCTTTGCTTCCAGCTGGCTTTTGGAACACTTGTTTTGCATTTCTGCAGAAATACAAAATACTTCTTAATAATTTATTTCTGTTGTTCATTATGGTTAACCGTGTTCATTCCTAAGGCTTAAATAATGCAACAAATATGAAAGAAGAAAATTGTAGAAAATATTCTAGAGGTATAAATGCTTCAAAATCCAGAATATGGAAACTCCAGATCCTGCAAGAATTCATCTGCTTTGTAAACTAAGTGGACCACAATAAAACAGCATAATATCATGAAAAGAAGTCAGTAGATATAGTCTTTACACTAGCAGCTTCTTGTAGGACTAAGAACACAAGTGTAAACTAAGTGGCCTTAGCCTCCTTAAACCAGGGTACTTCTGGAACTTCTTAGGGGCCCATTTTCTTCTGCTGGATAAAAAGTTACTGTGATCTGCTCTTAGCAAATACTGATAGGTATTCAGGTACTGATTCGGGTACTCAGATATTGTACTGCTGTATAAATGTTTCAGGATATTATCTGCTCTTGACTGAACAGATTAACACTTTCAAATTTTAGGTTAGTTCAGCCTCTCATGATTGCTTTCCTAGATTCTTATAAAATATATTAATCTCCCTCAAGATATCTCCAACTTTATAATTCTAAAAATGAAGCTCTTAAATTTGTTGAGAAAATTTAAAAATCTTATTCTCAAGTAAGAAAAAAGATTAAATTAAGAATGGGGCAAGGTTTAAGTTGCACAAGAATCTGTCTTCTGTACAGCCTTCTGATCTTCTTTTGAGGCTGTTCTGATGCATGTTTGCTCAACATTGCATTTGAAAGTAATAGTTGTTTACCTGTAAGAATATGTCACGTTCATCTTTGAGATGTTTGTTCCTCTCCCTACAAACAGAACACAAATAAAAGACACACTGGGGCTAAATATTTAGAACTGCTGACTCTTCTACTCAACACTAACAGTTAGACTAGACAGCTGGCAGTGTAAAAGACAAGGTAAACGCACGTTAACTTGGCATATCTCCACCCCCTGATCATGCTTTACTTATATTCTCACCTTATTACAGCCAGTTCCCTGTCTAGATCAATGAATCTCCAGTAGGGCTATGATTATTAAAGCCAGATAGCATCTGTGGTTTATCAAAACAAATGCCTTAACACATAGAAATCAGTTCTGGCCTTCACTTACTCTAAATTAGAATGTTTGAATTTTTTCACAGTAAAGATGATTTTTTAAATGTGGAGAGGGTATAATGAACACCATTTCTTTTCATCTGGTACCAGCTGTGAAGGCCAGTTATGTCCCTCTGAGGGCTACAACTGTGGCTGCCATCAAAAAGTCTCCTTAGGAAAACATTCATCTTCCATTCATTACGTAGAAAAGATGAAAATGTCAAGAAATGGAGACTCCAAGCATTCAGCTAGCTCTGATCAGATCTGACAACACACCTGTTTAGTACATCATTCACCGTCTCTATTACTGGCCTGGTCACAAAAGAGACTGAGCAGCCTGTACATCCTTGGCGGACAGAAACAATCTCTGCTCTCACGTGTTTCTATGTATGGTCCTGTTACCAGCAGCAGGCAAGATTACACCACATGGAGAGGCCTATGGGAAACACACTGCAAAGTAAGAGCCTTTCCCCATGCATGGGAAATTTTTAGGTAACTTTAAAATGAGATCTCCTGAAGGAAATGCAGTGAATAAAGCCCTACAAGTACAATCTATAGCCCATGCAACTTACTATTGAGCAAACAAAACCTAGCACTACTGCATATAAAGAGGGTTACAGTTGTCTGAACACAACTCCAAACTTTGAAGTCTATCAATATAGAAATTTATAGGCAAAATTAGCTAGATATATTTTCATATAATTCTACAAATAAACATTTTGTGGAAAGACTCTTCATTTTGGATGTACTCCCACCGCTTTAGAAACAACAGAGGCTTTTAGCAAGCTTTAAGTCTCCTGTGGCCAGGCTTCTACCACAGAACCAGCTTAGAACAGTTCACCATTGTTTTGGTTTACATTTGACTTTGGGAATGGAGACTCTTACAATACCAAATTGCCAAAGCAAAGCAAATCTTTCACATATACTGCCTTCTACTGTATGCAAGAACAGGGCTTACAAAACATATATTATCTTTTGCTATCTTTTGTGTTATTATCCTGTGACTGGTTGACTTTGGCTGGCTGCCAGACATGCATCCAGCCACTCTCTCACTCCCCTTCCTCAACAGGACAGGGAAAGAACATAAGATGGAAAAGTTTGTGGGTTAAGATAAAGACGCTCCTGCACTCTTGACTCTTCTACCTCCTTCCCAGTCCCAAGCAGCACAGGGGGATGGAGAACTGCGGAGGTTGTGGTCAGTCCATACCAGCGTTTCTCTGCTGCTCCTTTGTCCTCACATTTTCACTTGCTCCAATGTGGTTTCCCTCCCACAGATTACAGTCCTTCACAAACTGCTCCAGCATGGATCCTTTTCATGGGGCACAATCCTTCAGGAACAAACTGCTCCAGCAAGTATCTACCATGGGCCATGGTTCCTGTCAGAAAACCTGCTTCTGTGTGGGCTCCTCTCTATGGGCCATAGTTCCTGCCAGGAGCCTTCTCCTGTATGGGCTCTGCACAGGTTGCAGGGAAATCTCTGCTCCAGACCTTGGTGTCTGCAGAGCTGTTTCCCACACATTTTCTTCGCACTCCGCTCTCTCAACTGCTATGCAGTATTTTCTACCCTTTCTTACACACACTTTCCCAGAGGTGCCACTACTTTGGCTGAGGGGCTCAGCTGTACCCTCTGGTGGAACCATTGGAACTGGCTATGTCTGGCATGGGGCAGCTCTGGCCTCTCCTCTCTGGCACAAAGGCCACCATTGTGGCATCCCGCTGCCAACACCTGGACACCTACACCCGGTACCTATCCTAACGTAATTTCATCCTTTAATGTACCTCTTTAGAATGATACAAGAGGTTCTTGAGTGTAAGGTCTGCATTACCTTAAAAAATCCAGCTGCTTCAGAAGTCCTGACTTCTCTCTCTGTAAGGTTTCTGTCACTCAGTACACCTCCCTGTAATGAAAATAAATAAATACAAATTTTCTAAGCATGATAACAACACTGTTAAAATGCTTCCCCCTAGGAGTATCCACATTTGAGACTTCAGCTTCTCCAAACCTGTCAATTTTATTCTGCATGAATGGTTATTAATTTTTTAAAAGTTTATTCAGTATAAGGCCCATAGTACCACAGCAGTTTGAGTTAGCAGAGGAAGGAGTAGAGGTTCTCTAAAAAAAAATTATAGCTTTATAATTTCTTCATCCAAAGAGCTTAATATACACTGTTACTAGCACTCGCATCATTTAGAGAAGACATACTGCTGAAATTCTCACTCATGGTCACTAAAGACCATGTAAAATTTTATCCAAAATTAGAGTTTCTCTCTAATGGAATCATTTGTCAGGTTCATGCATCTACAATCCATACAATTTCTTTTCAGTTCCCGACTATAACAGTTATTCAGCCTGAACAGCATGTTCAACATTGGACACAGTAATGCAGATTTTTGCACTGGATTTACACCACTTACTTCAACTTAACACAATTCAGTGTTTGGCCTTATATGTTTTTTGCTTTTCAGTGAAGCCTCAAGTTCTTCCTGAGCACAGTCTGAACATTACACCTGCTTCAACAGCTGAGGTCTTATCAGTCTACAATACCAGTACAGATGTTTAAAGCAACACTGCAAGTGCAGTCGAGTAGGTCTGAGCTCTAATTCCATAAAACATTATTAAATCCAAGTGCTTTGTAAATGCAACGGTATTATTCAGCAGTCTGACCTCTGTAGAGGCAGATTTTCTCTGTAGATTTAAAACTAGATCATTCATAGAATCATAGAATAGTTTAGGTTGGAAGGGACCTTAAAGATCATCTAGTTCCAACTACTGCAGCTGAAGACTTACATTTCCTTCTCCTCATGTAGCCTTGATGCCTCCTCCTGAAGCACCTGTAACTGTTGTTGAGCCAGGCTTAGTTCGTGAACTGTTTTCTCCAGGTCTCTCAGCAGCTCCTGGTTAGTCAGCTTCAGCTTGGTGTTCTTGACCTTGGTTTCTTCCTTACCACTGAGAAGTTCTGTACATTGCTGTTCTAACTGGGATGGAAGAAAAGAGAACAAAAATTATTGTAACTAAGTGAGGCATCTTGATTTTGAGGCTTCCAATTAAAGCCTTAGAGGTAAGTTGAGGAAGCTATTTCTATCAAAACCAATATACCAATACATATGGTACTCTTCCACTGCTCTGTGTACAGACACAATTATGTTACACAAAACCAAAGTCATTCCACTCTATGACTGAATTTCATCCAGTTCAAAAATGCACCAGGACAAATCACAGAAAAAGGTGTTTACAGAGCAGATTAACAGTACTTGGTTGATATTCACAACTACTATTTTAGACAATTTCCCACAATGACAAGGCCTATTCTGGCCACAAACTGCTAGATTTAAATCTGGTAGCTGATAAATCTTCCCATCCCCAGTAATATCAACAAGCATTAACCTTTCTGTCACCTCAACTAAATTTGCCAAGAAGTGTGAATTAGAGCTTCTTTGTTCACTTGTATACTCACTCTTAAAAGTATATACAAAAGAAAAATACACCCTCCCTGTGAAACAGGTAACAGCAGATGACAGTGGTTTCTAGTATGTGAAGAAGTTCTACTTGCTTCTCCCTAGCTGAGCAAATTAAGATGACAGAGCAAAAGTTAAGTAGGCTAAAATTAGTCTACTTCATATTAGAGAAGGCACTGCTGACCTGAAGATATTAAAGCATTTCATTTTATTCTATTTTTTATTATTTTTTTAAATTTTATTATCTTTTTTTTCAGTACATGTTTTAAGGGATGCAAAATGTACTAGGTGCATTACAATGATACTAGTTCACTCTTCCAGACCTGAGACACAACAGAGGATTTTGTTAGAACTCTCATTTTGCACATCCCAATAAGAAGAGCTCACCCAACCCAAAATCTGACTTTACCCAGTTCTGCCAGTCTGTTCACACTCCACAACACTGCTGTTTTTCTAGTCATGGTTTTGAATGCAACCTTAAGGCCTAGCTTCAAAACAAAAGTAGGAAATACTTTCTATCTGGGATTGTGAAAGGTCAGGAAGAAGAGTAAAGTGGGACCACTTAGCGGCAGCATAAGCTTAATGTATTTGCTGAACTGTAGCCTCAGCACGTTCACAGTTCACATGGAACACTGACTAGCTGGGCATCAAACTACTGCTGAGCAATGCTGGTTTACACTGGTAGATCAGTTCCTGAATATCTATTCCATTCCTAGACACATTGAAGTTACCTATTCTAAGTAAAAGACCAGATGCTTCAGGTACTAGAAGATAAGACTTTCTTATTCAGAGGAGTGGTTTTGGGAGAAGCAAAAGTGATCACACAAAGACAAACTTGCAAAAAACTTAAAAGGAACAAATTGCAGACAGAAATCCCACTTACAGAACACTACAGCTATTCAAAAACTTGCACAGATGCTAGCCTGGAAATGTAACTGCAATAGCAGATATCATCAGCTCCCAGAATCATAGGTAGTGATGTTATAAATATTTGCTATAAATCCTAGTGCTTACTCTTCTGAGAAAAACAATTATGTTGAAACTATGCTCAATAGCAGAAGCTCATAATATTTAAATTCCAGGGCACAGCAAGAGGAGAAAGGGTTATTTCACAGCCATACAAAGCTCCTTCCTTTCAGTGTATTTCTACTATCCTTTAAGAGATGGCAAAACCTACCTTTAACGCATTCATTTAAACAACTCCCAATATAGTGGAATAACCCATTATGTGGATACTCAGCTAGTATAGAATGGCATAGATTCAACAGGCTCTATCTGCTTATTGGAGCTGCAATTGGAGCTGTGTTTTTTTAAACCAAATTTATAACACATATTTTAGAGAATAGGTTTTTACAGAACTACTGGTTGATAACTAAGTTTTAAACATAGCTTTAAAGCAAAAAAAAAACCCCAAACCTAAAAAAGGATAATATTAAAACTTAATCATTAGAAAATTATGACAAATAATTCCTTGTATATTCACAGTTAGCTTCAGACAAAGAATATCTGATTTGTGTGCCCCCACAGGTATCTTCAAAGTAGACATTATTTCACTATACTGCTGCAAGGTGGTAAACAGCTTGCATAAACCCACATCTATTCTGCTTCACAGTGGTACTGAACAAAGGCAGTTGATTTAAATTACAGAATGACCTTTTAGTTCAGTTGTATATCCTCATCAGCTATACTTGCATAACTAGAGTAAGCTAGGAGTTTGTCTAACCTCTTACTCAAGTACAATCTCATATTTCCCATCAGCTTCAGCAGTCCTGAAAGCTACACACAACTAGGAAACTGCCCTCAAGCTTCTTTTTCCTCTTCCTTCCCTTCCCCTCTTATTTCTCTCCTACTTCCCAGGACTGTCACTCCCAAGTACTGCTGCCAGGAAAAGAAATTTTGCATGTATTTTATATTAATATTCTACAGAGGGAGTTGGTTTCATAGTATTCCATTTCAGTCCTTTAAATTCCAGTGCTACCCCTTTCCTTATTGCTAGTCTTGCATGCACTGACCTTGGAGACACTTTGCAGCAAGTTCACACATGTTGAAATGTTCTGCTTCCCCAAGGAGGCCATGCATTTTAAGAAGTAAAGCTTCATCAGGCTTTAATATGGGAACTTGACAAGCTGTTACCATGGAAAAGAACCATGCATTGCTATAAAACTGCTACCACAGAGAGATGTATTAGGAACAAATTGTTCATGAGGGAGCATTTAAAGTTCATAGTGCTGAATCATCCAAAACAAGCAAATGAGTAGTTGGTACAAGCTTTGAGCGAAAGTGTACACTGTAACAGTCTCTGCTCTTGAGCTATCTGGGCATTAAGCCAGTTCCTAGCACACTGAAGGCAGTGAAATTCTGCTACATTTTCATAAAATTAACCTAGTACCTGGGGAGAATACCTGGAGTATTTATTTATTTTATCACATAAAAGGAAAACTGCTTTAGAAAAAGAGGGTAACATTTTTCCTAAGCCCATGCAGAGAAGACTAAGAGTCATAACTCCACTTTTAAATGCATTCAGGTATCTACACTCACTACACAAAGGCAACAGAGGGCCACAGTTTCGCAGAAACACATCACACCAACTTGCATTTTTGGGAGCTAAAATGGTACCTAACATATGAACAAATGAAAATTATCTGGTTTTTTTAAAACTCTGAAGGATATCGGTTAATACCCTTTTCTGTTTTTGAATCAGTTGTTCCAGTTCTTGTTCTTTTGACAGAAGCTTGCACTTCACCTCTTGACTGTAGGATTGAAACCTCTCTGTATCCTGCAAAGTTCAAAGAGGAAATGGATTAACAGAACAGCACAATTGCATCAGCAGGAGACATAAGGAATCAGGCATAAAAATAATAAGCAAGCTTTTCACAGTGAACTAGAGCTCAATTTAGCAGTAGTATCACTTCATGAAGCTAGACTCTAAGCTTCTGTAAACTGGCATAGTCCAGCAATTTCAATGCAGTTGCTACAGGATGTGCTGATTGCACATGAGTAGGCATCAAATCTACAAAGTGTAGGCAGACGTCTTCTATCTTAGGCATGAGCCTTAGGAGCTTAGCCAACCTAAATCAATGAAGCTAGAATGCATCCTCCTATTTCGAGCTATTTCATCCTCTTATACATGATCATTCATGCTCATCTGTTGCAGCAGTGAACTGTTTCAGAAACTAAACAAGCAGAAAAAAAAAAAAAACCAAACTGAAAAAAAATGAATAGCTTTTTGGACACTTGGTTTCCTGAATCAGACAACTGCTGACACAGAGAAGTGATGAGACTGCAGTGATGGAAACAACCTGGACAAATTTAAATTATTATGGAGTGATACTGTAACATACATGCAAGATATCAGGATTGACGTCGGAGATACGGGCTATTGACACACAGCACAGCAGCTCAGATTGAAGTAAAAGAAACAATATTCGTTACCTCTAAAATTAATCACTAACAACAATTTGTCACAGATGTTCCACTGGTATATGCAGGTGATCTGGGCTTCAGCTCTGACACTCACTTGGCAATCATATCAACCTGTCCAGTATCTAAGTATTTCTGCAATCACCAGGAACTCCCAATCCTATTTGGGATTACTCCTTCAGACACTCCTCATCTAAGACAGACCTCCTCTGAGTAAAATCAGGTTCCAGCAGTTCATATCAGCTGAGAATCTGTCCTATTCCTCCACAACTGGCTCCTACTCTTTCAGATCCCCAGGCAAATGTCTCTAAACAAAAATAAAAATTCCCTCAAGACAACAGTGGTTCCTACATGCTTTTCCCCTTCAGCAGCACACATAATGGGGTAATCAAATCCATGTTAACTGGCTTCCCATGTGGAAGAAAGAATATATATTCAAGTGAAAAACACAGACTAACTGTCCCTTTTGTGCATCCTTCAATCAGCAGGGTATTAAGTATTGTAAATAGCTACAATTTGTTCTCATTTGCATCTTACCAATTTCTTTAAATGTATTCTTCAATAGCTGCTCTTCATCCAAGCCATAATAATTCTCCTTTCATATAGCATCAATGCATCTCTCCAGGCTGTAAAGTCTTTGCAAGACTTTGCGTCAGAAAAAGAATTTAAGTCAGATCTCCCCAGATCCCAAATTAGCCATGCCAAGAAAGAATAGTTCTTGAGAGTCTGACAACCATTAGTGTGAATGCTGACTAAACTGAAACAGCTTCATTGGGAAGCTTTCATGAAAAACCTTGAAAGAAATGGCTTTTCCTCAAATCTGTAACTAGGAGATCCAAAAATCATTGCTAATGGAAAAGTCTTTGTTGTATAAACCATTTCTTCCACAACAACTGCTGTCAGGCAAAGTTACAAATACTTTTTATCTTTCAGCTAGTATACAGACTTTATATAAAAGGTTCATCTCATCCACTAAGAACTGCTCTCAGCTTGGAAAGGAAAAAAACTTGAAATTTATGAGCCAGATTCACTACCCTGTAAGGCAAGTGAAAAGACTGATTCCTTAGACAGCTTATTAAGGCCCTTTTTGCTCTAATACACTTTTGGTTGGGAAACAAAAAATACTTTATACATTTGGATCACAAAAGGATTTTTTAGATATCATATTTGATTGAGAATGGAGGCAATAAAGATGGGTATTCATTAGTTCTGCCAACATTTTGTGTACCATGTGTAGTTTGAAACCATATATGGGTTTCAAAAAATCATATTATATGACTGACTTCAAGACAACAAAAAGGCATAAGCCAGTAGCTCATGATTGGTTGTCCCAGGTGATCCAGAGAAGTTGTGGAACCTCAATCATTTGCATATTCAAAACTCCACTTGGCAAGCACCTGAGCAACCTGATCTAGTTTGAAAGTTGGGAGCAGCATATGTGCTTTTCCACCTAGCTGACTCTAAGATGACCCTTTCCTGGAGCATACTGGGAGTTCTTGTTAGTTTCCTTGTTTTAGAAGAAAAAAGGGGACAGAAAAATCCAAAGAACAGACTATGAAAGCAGTAGAGGAAATTTAAAGGAGACATTATAAGAAAAGGGAATTCATTGTCAGGTGTTCTGAAAGCACCATGGCAGTGACAAAAGAAACTGACATTTCTATTTTGCAAATAGCTGTGGTGGTTTCAGAAATTATAATCACTTGATTTATCTCCTGTTGCTCTTCAGTGAGGACTTAGCACCTCACCAAAAGCAGAGACTGCAGAACCAACAAGACTAGTGCTGATCTGAACAAACTCAAAGAGCATTCTTCCTAATTGTGATCAGGAGTTGAATCTATAGTATCATCAATAATACAATGAGGTTGTAGTTCAGATGACTTTCAAATAAATGCCAGCTACTACTGTATGTCAACCACTGAGCACAGGACACCAATGCTCCTCTAATCCAACAAGTCATTTTGTTTGAAGTTGCAGAGCTTCCACCAGTACCAAAGTAGCAGTGATGTAAATTACGTTTTTTTCTTATTCTGTTGTGAAACACATTTTGTGGGCTTTAACTTCACACTCAGAATGAGTATAAAACCACTGGAAGTGGGAGCCCATGTCCAAAATAACAAAGAGATACTCACTTTCAAGAGAAACTGCTCTTTCTCCTTTTTGATTTGCTGTTCCATTTCCTCATAGAGATGTTGAATTTCTTCATCAAAAGCAGCAATTTTTCTAGTAAGAGAGAAAAGTATACTGAATAGATCTTCGTAGCATTATTTCAAGTCATGACTCACATTGTAAGTTAAGCTCCACACTTCTGCCTTAACGCAAGACTTCAGAGAATGTCTAGGGTGAAGAAAATAGGAATTTTTGTTCAGGAAAGGTCACGGATTTTTTTTTTTTCTCATGGAAGGAGAGCAGCTCAAAGGCTAACGAACCTACATATCTGATGTTTCCATATAAAACAGCTGTTCATTATGTAGTTTCAATGACTACTAAATCTTGGGTTTAAGGAACAGAGCTTCCCAGTGACAGTACTAAGAATTCCAGACCCAGTTTGCCAGTTAAAAAGTATTTTCACTGCAACTTCATTTTTTTACCTGGAACTGTATTGTTCACCATTCGTAGAATCATAGAATGTT
>VYZX01000858.1:2401-20792 GCA_013401335.1 Brachypteracias leptosomus
GCCGGGTGCATTAGTGGAGATGGCCATTTAGGATATCCCTTTCCCAGCTAGTAGTGACAGAAAAACCCAAAACCTCTGTTAAAATGTGTCATGTGGTCAGTCTTTTTGGCTGTAGGCCAGCTAAGGAGAACAATGAGGTAGAGTGCAAGAGAAATAGTACTAACTTCTTTTATAGGAAAATATTTCAAAAACTTGCTGAGGCTCTTACAGTTTCAAACAAAACATTTTATTCCAGTGCTCTGCAGTATTTCTAAAGTATCCTAGAGAAAATATGTACTGAATGCAAGAAATAATACATCTTGCTGAGACAGATTTAAAATATTATGTAAGGGTATGTGCAAAACCAAAAATGGCTGAAGGAATTGATCAGAGCAGAAGTGGAGGAGAATATCTATAGGATATAAACATTTACAAGAAAAAGTCTGGCAAATAAATTATTTAAAGTCTATTGCCTGGAACTTTCCAATAGTTTTAAATATTTTGTACCAAGTTAAACAATAAAAGAAATACGCAAGACAAACTAGAAATATCAAACCTTGTTCATAAAGACAATATCACAGAATTCTTTTAATGGACAAAAAGTATATGCAATGATGGGAGATAAAGTTCACTAATAAGTAAATATGTCCATCATTGATTAGTAACAGCAAATGGCTGTATTCACTCAAAGGCATGCTGCAGTCAGTCCATGTCCATCATTGATTAGTAACAGCAAATGGCTGTATTCACTCAAAGGCATGCTGCAGTCAGTCCAACATACCATGTCTTTCCAATGCCCTACTAATTTCCATGGAACAAATATTCTGGTTTGTTTTAAGGTAAAAAAGAGGTTTGAAATAAGTGATCTATATTACTTTTAAAAGCACTCTTAAAATAAATGTTGATTTAATCTTTCCTATTTTTCTGAAAAAGAGTATGAGTCAAGCTTGGATTTTCTTTTCCATTGGTACACTAGTGTCTATGAAGTCTGTAGCATAAATGTACAGTTTGTCCATTAGAATTTGATTGTCTTAGCTGCTGAGATACTAAATTAAGGCGCTCAGGAAAGGTTTTTTCCTCCCTTTATTATTTATTATTCCAGTATCAGAAGAGTGAGAGAAACCAGGGGTGCAGGTTGCATCTCAACATAACACATTTTGTATGGGACTCTTGGACATGGCCAGAGTGCTTCAAATGCAGCTGCTGCTAGAGTAGGAAATTTTGCTGATCTGCACACTTAAGAAGCTGCCTTTATGTTTCTGATTAACACTGGATGAGTCCAGATCACAGAAAAGGAGATTGGAAATTATTATTTGCATGTTCTGCAGCACTTTTTGGCTTCAGAGTTTGCTGAGAATCAACCAGAAATGGAAGCATGCTGTTCCTCAAAATAAGCAGCTAAATTAATCTATAATGCAATAATGTAGATTTGTAATGGCATTAACGACGACAGAATCTTTCCATCTCACAGAGTTGGTGAATCTAAGCCTTTGTTTCTACTCACCGAAGCAGTCTTTGTTTATAATCAGGAATATGGAACTCCGAGTTTGGAGTAGGTACATGGCATTTGCAATCAAGCAGCTAACAGCTGCAGTTAAAGGGTTCTACCATGATGTTTTTCTGGATACTCCTCATCCATTTTATAAAAGATCTAACTATTGTCTGTTCAGTTTAGTTACAGTTCCTTAACGACTATAATTCCATTAAAAACTGTATGGGTATTACAAATCTAACTTTAAAATACGTACCTGAAGGCAAAGATTCACACAATATTTTCCATTCTCATGGCAAACCTTCCAAATAGATGAATGAAATGATCAATGGCAATCTTGGTAGCAGTCCTACAGAGCTAGTCTCTGCAGTTGACTGAGAGCAGGTCTGATCCTTCTGATGAAACCAGGCACTCAGGCTACATGTGTGTTAACAAACAAGCTGGTGCAGAGCATCTCCTACCCTGAGTTGTGGTATCTGCAGGAGATGCAGAGCCAGGCCCTAGTTCATTTGTTTGTGGTGTATGAATGAACAGAGCATAGCTAAGCGTGATCTTCGTCTGGCCCCATCTAGCAGCAGGTATGGCAGAAGAATACTTTAGTACCTCACTGAAGCAAAAGACTGCAGGTTGTTCCTTGTATCTGAGCTTGGATTTACTTAAGCACAATGTGGAGAGTATGTGTCTAAGCTACAGACAGGCTATGGCCAACCAGGAGCTGTGTGGTTTATGTAGTTGTACTGCAGACATTACATAAGTCAGATAACACATCTCTCTACAAGAAGGAGAGATGTTCTTAAAACATGTTGGAGGAGCTAGTGGTTAGCCTTAAGTAACTGAAGGGCATGAAGTAACCTGAAGGCATGATCCACTCCCTTTGTCTAAGTGTAGATTTGAGGCAGCTCAACATACGAAATGCTAAAAGGAAAGTCAATCTCTGTAAGAAACAGGTAAGTGGGGATAGCAACAGTGGTGAGAAAGCAGTAGTTACAGGGTGTTCTAAGTTATAAATGTGCTCAGATTCACCACTACTGAAGTCAGGTAAAGGATGGATAATTGGGAGAAAATTTAGTACAATCTGAGGTTTCAGCCATGAAAAAGTACATCATTAACTTGACAGGTTAGACTAATCTTCAAAACAAATTCAAACTAAACCATCTCCTAAGTAGATTCATCAAAAAGTGAGAGAGTGATAGGAAAAGTCTTGCAGCACACAGACAAATGCCCTAATATTTCTTACCCAGTATGAACGACTGCAAAATCAATGACATTTGCCTTTTCCTGCTACAAAGGTAATAAGAAGAAGCTTCTTTTCCCGCCTCACCCAACTAAACCAAGAACTGCAAACAAAAGACTAGCTTTGTTTTAGGTCAGGATGGCAGAAGCAGAAGGAATCTATTTCATTTTGAGCTATTATAAAACCAATTGAACTTTTGACGCATAGGCAGTTTGCATTTGAGAACTGCAACCTTTATTTTTTTAATTGTGTTTTAATTATGAATCTTTATGTCCCTTTTTTTAGTCATCAAGTACCCACAAATTTTATACCTTTATCTCTCACTTCCTTAAATTTTTTAGATGAGGGTATATTTCATATTTGATGAGTTATATATGTTAATTTTCCTATTCAGATAATGTTCACATCTGCTTCCAGCATTATTATCAGACCAGTATCTTTTGAGCTGCACTGGTAAGAGTGTAAGACAAGAGGTTCAAATGAGTGGCATGTCTGAAAGAAGACCACACTGAAGGTACTTTCAGCCATCACAAAGGATAAGCTAGGGAAAGAGGGTATGGAGAATGTTACCTTCTCACTCATTTCACTATATGCACAACCACCTCTTGACCAGATCGTGGCTGTGGTATTTCTGAGGTCTTATAGCTCAGTTTGCTTGCATTCTTCTGTGAGAATTTGGTTCTGCATTGTCACAGCAGGAAAGTAATCATTGACTGGCTCTTGAGTGCTTGTAAGAATCTGACCTATCCCTCGGCTGATTCTCTGTCCATAAGAGCTGCTGCTGTTTTTGGCTGAGACTGTCTGACCTCTGTAGACTTGAGCCTGGTGCTCAAATATACCGAACTTGCTTAGCAGGATGAACACATCTCTTCGGAAAGCTTTGGTGAAAATAGCATAAAGAAAGGGGTTGGCGCAAGAATTGAGTGGATAGAACAGTACGAGCAAAATCTTGGAGTTGGAGACAGTTATCAAAGGTTTGTTGATAATGGCAGATAAAGCATGGAAAGAGATGGGAGCCATGCAAAGAAAGTCAGTGAAAATCAAGACAGCCATCCGCTTGGCAATTTTGGTGTCTTTGTCCCCTGACTTGTACTGAGGGTTTCGCACAGTTACATAGATTTTGATGTAGCAGGCACAAATGATGACAAAAGCAATAATGTTACACATTAAAACAAAGACAACGTAGGCTTCAGCCACTGGTGTTTCAGTGTCCATAGGCAAGCAGATGCTGACTTTGCTGTAGCTACTGACACCAATCAGTGGCAAAAGGGCAAGAAGAAGGCACGAGAACCACCCTCCTAGCATGATAACCAAGGCGTGCCGGAGGCGAATCTTTCGATCTGGGCGCATGGCAAAAGTGATGGCATACCAGCGCTCCAGGGTGATGACAGTCAGTGTGTATATAGAAAGTTCACTAGCAAAGACCGTGAAAAAGCCAGCTGTATTGCAACCAGGTCCAGTCTGCCACTCTATAGCGTGGTTATAGTACTCTGACCTGGTATAGAGATCCACTGAAGCAATCAGGAGAAGGTATAACCCCATGCAAAAATCAGCAAAGGCCAAGTTACACATCAGAAAGCGTGGTACAGTCAGTTTGTAATGGCTGGTAAGAAGGATGAAAAGGACAAAAATGTTACCTAGGATGGCCAGGAGGTTTACAAACCACACCGCAATCCTCAGAAACTGATATCCCATTATATCCTCACAGGGATTAAATTCATCAGGCTCTGGAGTGCATATTACATCCTCATTGCCTCCGCAGACAGGATAGTCATAATGACTGTCAAAGATCTGGATGTCTTCCATTTGAGGGTTCTTGAGCTCTTGGCCAAACCCAAAATTTCCTTCTCCATGCTCTTCCCAAAAGATGTAATACTGGGAATTTTCATGAAAATTTGTGAACCTGGTGGTTTTGTCATACACAGTATTGATGTGGTCTGTGTATTCTTCTGCGTGATCTTTGTAAAATGGACCTCTGAGAGCTCTGACTGATCTTCTCTTACGAAAGCTGTGGCTGTCACTCTGGTTACATGTCAGGTACTCCAGGATTCTGAAAGAGTTGAGTGGGAAATCACCGCTGGCATTTACAGTCTGACTGGAATACAGCAAGTAAACAAAGGGAACACTTGAAAAGCAAATCACTGTGAATGAAAACATAGCTGTAAAAAAGTGATGGGATGTATTTCAGTTCACATATAGTGAACAATAAGCTTGATCATTTGTTTTGTTTTTTATTTTAAAAAACCCTTTATTTTTCCTTTTTCTGTTGCTGTCAGCTGTGCCCAGTAGTAATTTGGCTTGTTTAGCACCCATAATCCCTCTTCCTCCTTGGGATCTAAATTCTTAGTAGGTGACAGGACTTTTACCTACTGTTTATAGCTTCCTAGATAATACACACAGTATTGCTTTCCTTTTTGGTTTTGCTTACAAATCAATTTCTCCCAGAACTTTCATTTTAATTTTTGTTCTGTGTATTTTCTGTAGTTACTAACCAGCAGTGTAGTGGTTGGGAATCCTGTACCTCATGATGTTATGCACCTGTATTTGAAGTTGAAAATGGTTCGTATTTTTTTACTAGGAAAAAAATCTGTAATTTGGCATCAAACTTTTTGATCAGTGTTATTCACTGTTGCATTACTTTTTAGCATTTCTCATTTCCAGGTGTGTAGAATTCAAGATTGCTTACAATTTGACACCGCATTCAATTCAGTCTGATAAATTTCCATCTCTACTAACAGACATGTAAATACTTCTTTCAGTCATTAGATTGTTCTGGGTTTATTCTGCACATTCTGCCTGTCCAGGTTTTGAATCTCTCCACTCCTCTGTTTTATTTCTGTCCTCACTTACCCAGCCCATTGTAATTGTGAATGTTATTGTTTTGTGAGTTTATTACTGAATAATTAATATATTTATCATAGCATATTTTTAATATATTATGCATTTTAACTACAAATTATGCAATGCTGAAGACAGAGGCTGTCTTCCTAGATCAGGAGCCTGTTTAAGAATTCTCTAAACCACAGTGAACATTGGCTAAATTTACAGTGGATTTGCATCCTGCAGTAAAATTCTGCTGGTAATCTCAGTAAGTCATCTCCACTCCCCCCTCAGCAAATGAGTTTCTGTATTGCATCAGAACATCCATAAATGTCTTTGGGGTTTTTTGTTGTTTTGTTTTGTTTTTCCCAAAAGCTATCTGCACCTGGTGGGAGGCAGGAAATCCTGCCAAAGTGGAATTTGAAATAATCTGTCTATAAGGCTATTACTTATTCTGAGCTCTTCAGTTAGAACATGTATGTTTATATGATCATGTTTATATGTTAGAACATATATGAGACATAAGGCTATAACCCTTCCAAAAACCTCTTTTCCCAGACCTTGCTACAGCACATTGTGTTACAGCACATTATCCTTTTCTTTTTTTTACCTTTAATTCTCTTTAATTCTTAAGCTGTTGCAAAAGGTCCTACAAATTGTTGTATCAAAAATTCTTTCTTCTGTCAGTTTGAAATTGTAATCTCAATTTCAAGGAATGTTCTATTTACCTAGAAAAAATAGTCACAAAAGTGCCAGTAGATGTAGTTTTATACTAAAACATTGTCTTCACTTACATACTTTAAATGTAATTAACGTAGATTAGTGAAACTCACCCACTGCTTTTTTTCCAGCTCTTGAAAGCACAGCAGTGACTTGGATATGATAGGTCAGCTCGCATTAGCTGAAGAAATATCTTTACTGCTGGTAATTTCTTTAAAGTCCACGTATTTTTGGCCATTAGTTCTTTAAGGCTTTCCAGTCCTTTGGCTGGAAGATTAGCAACAGCTGTTCTGGAGACATCCCTAGGTAAAGGAAGAAAAAAGACGGACATCAGAATATCCAGTGACTGGATCAGATTTTTTTCAGATTCTCCCAGTAATTTAGGATTTTCGTAGAATTCTACAGGAAAAAAATAAAACCCAGAGGAAGTGGAGATTTCATATCACTTTGCTAGGTTCTGATGCCATTCAAATTAAAGTAGGATATTAATTCCTCCTGTCATTTTTCTGTGTTTTAAAGCTCTTGTCTTCAATGTTTCCTAGTGCAGAATATGAATGATAAAGAAATATAATGACTTTTAAAATTACACTTTTAAAGCCAACCAGATAAAAATGCATATGCAAAAACAAAGTTTTAAAAATTCTTTAAAGACATCACATCTTCCATTGGAAGAGCTATTTTCCTTTAGACTAATTTTAACCTATTGAGATATATCAATAGAAAGCATTGCATTTCTTAAAACAACGTCCTTCATAAACTGAAATTAAAATCTCAGTCCATCCTGAAACTCTCAAAGAATTTAGTATTATGTTTTCTGCTTTCTTTTTCTCTGCTACTGAGTCCACCTCAGTAGATACATTGCACAGTTCATGGGGGAGGTGGATTTCCTTTAGAACTGCCAAGTGAATGTCATCTGCTCCTGCTGGTGTTTTACACACTCTTTTTTTTGCTGTGTCCCAAAGCCTATTTTGCTGATGCTTGAAGTTAAGATGTTTTCTCAGAGCTATACTTTGTACGGAAGTAAACCTTTAAAAAAGGTTCTAGTGTAGGAACATTGTTTGAGCACTTTTATCGTGAACACTCTAATAATAAGTAATTCAGCTTTTTCCTATGCATTGATTCCTGAGAGTGTTGTTCTTATCCCTCTAGAAGTCCTACCCACTCACAGGTTTGTTTAACTTAGAAGAAAATTATTACTAATTTTATGCTTTAAAAAAATTGCTTCTGAAACACTTGGTTTGGCTCTGCTTTTTTTTTTTTTCTCTTTTGATTTACTTGTGTTTGGTTTTGAGTTCAAAATTGTCTTCTCTTTCTGTAGGAGGGCTTTTTTGCTTCTAATGGCTTCTGTGCCATTATATGTACTTGAATATGTCACAGCTAGTTTATTTCTACCACATAAACTTCTTTTTTATTCTCCTGGAGTACTTTTTGATGGGTAGGATATGTTTCTACCAAGCCCCTGAATTGGGTCTTAGAAGAGTCTGAATGCTGCCTGCTATCATTTTATCTTTTGAAGAGTCACAGAATAGTTGAGCTTCCAGATCATCCTGCTCAAAGCAGGGTCACCTGGAGCAGGTTACTCAGAACTGTGTCTTATTGACTTGTCAGTATCTCCAGGACTGGAGACTCCACAGCCTCTAGACAACATGTCCCAGCATTTGTCCACCTTCACAGTAAAGTTTTTTCTTATATTGAAATGGACTTCCTTGTATTTCCGTTTGTGCCTGTTGCCTCTTGTCCTGTTGCTGGATGCCACTGAGGAGACCCTGGCTCTCTCTTTTCAATTCCTGCCCTCCCACCCCTTTGAATATTTATACACATTGATAAGATTCCCTTGACTCTTATCTTCTCCAGACTAAATGTTTCCAGCTCTCTCAGCCTATCCAGCTATGACAGATTCTCCGGTCCCTTAATCAACTTAGTGGCCTGCTCTCCTTCTGAAGCAAATCATCTTGGTAAGCTAGATCTTGGACTAGATCTTACCAAGACAAGACTGGCCTTTCAGCAACCCCCATGGGTCTCCATCAAGTCCTCATGGTGGTGGCAGCTACCTGCAGGAAGGGAACATGGTTAAATGCTGTGTAGTGGGAGCTGGTAAGACTTTTTGAAAGGGAAATGACATCTCACAGTCTCTTGGGAGTTTTTT
The DNA here is from genome assembly GCA_013401335.1 of Brachypteracias leptosomus. Classification (NCBI taxonomy): domain Eukaryota; kingdom Metazoa; phylum Chordata; class Aves; order Coraciiformes; family Brachypteraciidae; genus Brachypteracias; species Brachypteracias leptosomus. Next base: position 10,793 of record VYZX01000858.1, read on the forward strand.
GAAGATGTTGTGGCACAAGCATGTGGAGAAAGATGATCCTGTTTGTACAATGAATTGGTATTTCTGAAAAGTCTTGACAAAATCTGGTATCAAGGGCTGTTGAGGTAACTAATCTGTTATGGAACAAGGGGAATGACTCTCCAGGATTAATTAAAACAGTAAAAGGGTGGGGGAAGAGCCTGAAAAGAGATGGTAAGTTTTCATGTTAGAGGAAGAGTGGAAAATGAACTGGTATCTGAATATGCACATAATTGTAGCAGAGGCCCAGAGAGTCTAGATTAGTGCTGGTACTACTGAAATAGTCTGGAAAGAAAATGAGAGTAGCTGCAACAAAGCTTCTTTCTGTAACAAAATAATACCAGACAGTGAGAGCTAAAGCAGAAGGATCCTGCAATACTAAGTTTTTGGGCAGTAAAACAATTTACATGATTCAACATTGATGAATACACGATGCATTTAAGAAAAAGCAATCTTAACTGTACATTGGTGACAATGGGCTTTAATTTACCTAGCACTCTGGAAAGATCTTGGAGTCCTCTCTGCAAATGTCAGGTCAGTGCTATTTAGTAATGTTGAAGGGAAATAGAATGCTAAGAATTTTTAGGAAAGAAATAGAAAATAGAGCAGAAAAACTTCTCTAATATGACTGCATCTTAAATACTATAAGCAGTTCTAGAAATACTACATGAATTTTACAACAGGAGCACAGAAAGCTACAGCAAGGATGACTGAAAGTATCAAATTGTTTATATATGAAGTAATAAGGAGTAGATAAGGACTTCTCTCTTGGGAAAAGCTAGGACTGGAAGCAGTAGGAGGCCATAGGTGCCATGCATGTTGTAAAGAAAGTGATTGGGAGTGGTTGCAATGAGTAAGGTGTTTAAATACGGCGATATTTGCATTGCACAGAGGAGTGTCTTGCTACTGCTACTGAGCTATAGCTGGCATACTGAAACACAGGATAATGGGCAAGAGGTTTCATAGACTTGTCAAGAGGATCTGTCTCAAAGTGACTATAAAAGAGGTTAGGCAGGAAACTGATAAAATGAATGGTATCAAGTCACAAGGACTGGATGATTTTCACTAAAAAGTTCTGAAGCAGCTCAAGGAAGAAATTGAATTGGTAAAAGAGGAGTGTAACCTCCAATGTAGCCCCTGCAGAAAGACAGCAGGTAAGCCACCAACACCCTTTTTTGGTAAAAATAAATCCTGCCTTACAAACCTCTCTGATTGTTGTGATTAAGATCTGCTCAGAGTCTCCTGGGACTTCCACAAGGCCTTTGGCAAACACCCACCAAGGCTGACACAGAAACCAGGCAGCCACGCTCCTTGTGGGAAACGTCAAATGTTCAGGTAAATGGTAAAGTGCTAGCAAAACCCACTTCTAGCCTAGATCCAGGCCAGACTACAGCATTTTAAGTAGCCATGGTCTAGAGCTCGCTCAAGTACTGGCAGTGGTCTGTCTGCGGTAGCGTAGAGCTCTCTACACTGTGGAGTGTAACAGCAGCCAAAGTGCACTCAACCAATTTGAACATTGTGACTTGTTAGCTGTTTTGATTTTTCCTCATATGCTTTCTTATAAACACCATGTGACATTTCTAGGCTGTTGCTTACCTTACATGAAATGTACATGTTTGAATATTATAGAGATGTCAGAGAGCTTCAGATGAATGTGGGAATAAAACATCTTATGATTTAAAAGATTTTGTTTTCTGAACTAACTGTATTTATGATGCAAGTGTTAAACAGATATTTAGCTGCTGAGATTTTTTTTTTTCATGGGTGGTTATTATTTGGTCTAATTCTTTGTTGTTTTTATGAGGTCAGAAGTTCAGAACTAGACAGAAGAAGCTTCTAGATAGTAGCTTTTGCCAATCTTTTTCACACCTGGAAAGATGCAATTGTGGCATGAAATTAAGTAGTAATGAGAATTTAAAAGACAAATAATAAAGAAAATAAGATTGAATGCATCATAGTACCATTGGGAATTTTTACCTAATCATATACGGATTTCTGAGTACTGCAATACTACAGTAATTTAAAAAGCATAAAATATGTAACTGATGGCATTAGAGTACAGATATTTCTATCTGTGGAAGGATTTTTTGAATTTACACATTTTCATTGTTTGATTAGCAGAATGCAGAGTGCTCCTGTTGCTCGAAGACTTGCTTGTGCCCAGTGGCAGGAACAGAACAGAACCTCCTAAGATAGGACTCATTCCTAGATTGGGAAATGATGCTTTAAAGAGCACTTGAGCTTTCTGAAGATAATTAATTAATTAATTACATGTATTTTGTGAGAGTTAGTAATGTTTTGAATTTGGACTGTATTTCTTTCAGAAGCTAATTGAATAATGAGCCTGATTGTATTTTTGTTGTGCTTTGTTGAACTTTTGCTCTAGGCAACAGCTCTTGCAGGTGCACTTAGTGAATCAGGTCCATTAAGTTGCTGAATCCTAGCCAAGATTTCATTTTCAGGTGAGGAGCAAGGTACTGTCATTATACTGTTAAAATAATTTTCTAAAGGGAGCAATCTATATGCACATCCGCATACATTTGAATATACAGCAGTGACAAAGGAATCAGAATTATTGGTATCTGTTCTCCTCTATTCAGTGATCATACTCTCTTGTTTCTTTGCTGTTGTAAACTGCAAATTTTAAAAAACACATTACCAAACTTTTTAATAGCTACTTAAATATACCATCTAACCATATGGTCTGAGAGAATGGCCAAACTCACACAACATATATAAAGCCAGGGACAATTCTTTTCAGTAAAATTTTCCTCTTTTTTTTTTTTTTTCTTTAAAGCCAAAATGGAAGAAAATTACCCCATTAGGGTGGATCCAAGGTCAGTATTTCAGCCTTTGAGTTACTGTTGATGCAGAAATCCTGATCAGAAAAAAAAACCCAAAACCAGTAAATCATAGATATGTGAGGCAGATGTTCTATTAATTGTAAATTCTTATCTCACTTCAAGAGTGCATAAAGGAAATTCCAGAGACTAAGAGAGTTCTGCCAGCTTGGTAGGTAGGCAAGATGGAGTCGTCTTTTTGAATTCTGTGAATGTTCCTTTTTTTTTTTCTTTTCTGTTTTTTTTTTCTTACTGCTCTCACTGCAAGCAATTGAAGTGCTGGGGCCTGGGCTGTGGGCCCCCGAGTTGGACTTGACCTATGGATGAGTCACAACCCAGCAACATGTTTTGTTCCCCAAGGCCCCAGAGGCAGAACCTGGCCCACCTGTGTAAGGCTCTGCCTTCCCCCAGGTGATTGTTGTTGGGGTGGTGGGCAAGGCTAGAGATATATCATCCAGGAACCAGATCAGTATGAGAAGCAGCAAGAACTGAGCCAGAAGGAGAGAAGCAGCAGAAAAGAAGCAACAAGGAGCTGATCAGCTTGAAAAGAATTCCTGCTGAAGAGAGTTCCTGTTGGGGCCAGTTGGAGGAGCTTCTTGTTGGGGACAGCTTGCTGAGCTCTCAGTGGTGTGTTCCCCTTTGGCTGATTTGAGATGGAGAAAAGCAAACAGATGAAGAATAAAAGTTATGCTTAGGGGATGTTGCTGAGTTTGGTGTTGGCCTGAGGAAGAAGAGAGCTAGCAGCACAGCAATGCAATTCATTGCCCCAGAAAAAGGAATATCTTCTGGCAGTCATTCTCCATAGAGTTAATTTTCAAGAGGAAACAGTATTGTAAGTAGAACTTCCTTTTTGAGGAAGAAGAATTGAGCTAGATGCCTGAACTAAAAATGACTTAAATTATTTATTAAAATAAGCCAAGTTGTTTACACTACCCACGGGGGATATTGAAGGGCTGTATTGGTCAATTCTCAGGCTAATATGCAGGTTAACACATCTCTGGCCTCTCTATAATTAACTCATTAATATTAGTCTTGATAGTACAGTGAGGGTTATGCAACAAAGCACCAATTGCAAGCACATTTCTGTCTCCTGTGGGAGATATTAGTGGCCACTGACATGACATAACCTTAAATAGTAGGGTTCCACTCAATTCATTTTGACTTCAGCCTTATTAAGGCAGCACTTATGTGGGAGTTTCAGAAGCTGTTTTGTTCCTGTTAAAGTAGTTCTAATTCCTAAAGGTTAACTAAGAGATCTATTCAGGTAGAAGGATTCTACTCTAAATTCTTATTGAAAGATATCTTGCTTTAGAACAAAACTTTTCTACGTCACACATGCAGAATAGTTCCTGGTTATTCATAGGTAACAGAAATCCTTAAAGTTGCTCTTAAAATTACATTAAAAATTAATAATATGTTGCACCCATCTGTACTGATTGTGGCTGTCATGAGAGTTAAATTTCTTCATAGTAGCTGGTATGGGCCTGTGTCTTGGATTTGTGCTGAGAACACTTCTACCCTTCCAGTTCTCTCTTCCATTCCACTGGGTGCAGGGATGAGCAAGAGGCTGTGTGGAGCTCAGCTGCAGGCCAGGGTTAAATCAGACCACCTGCCTAAGATCTTTATCTTAGGTCTAGCAAATCAAAGGATCATGGTGTCAAATACTCAGACTTTTTAAATCACTGTTGATTTGCTGTTGCTTACATGAGTTCTGCCTTTGAGAAGCAGTACTGCTCTCTACAATGTCACTTTAACACCACATCTCTCTTTAATAACTCTAGTAGTAGTTATAATTTTTAGCCATGAAGGTATATCATTCTCACAGGAGGTGGATAGCTGGGTGTTTAGACAGCAAATGTAAAACATATCCTGAGACTGAAGATCTAGCTGAGCTAGCACACAAAGTATAGAAGATTAGAAAAATTTCAGTTCATTTGAAAAATCTAATTTTGAAAACAGAGTGACAAGGGAGTCCTTTGCTAGTTACATATGCATTGTCTAGGAAGTCCTCCCTAGCCCCTAAACTGGGAGGTTTTGTGTAGCTCACACACCTCAAAGCTAACACTTGCAGAGTGAGCTTACCTGGCAACATTGTTATAGCATATGATCACCCCACAACCATTTGCAGCATGTCATTACTTGTTCACCTGTGTAGCAGAACAATAATGCTGGTGCTTTAAATACCAGTAACTCCAAGAGTCAAAATCTGTGCTGCTGCAAGCTCTCACCTCCCTTAGATTTAAGGTCCTGAGTGTTTTGTCTTCTGCCATCCCTACAAAGGAGCTTTTCAACCCATCATGCCACTTGTAGTCTAAGAGGGGAGATGTGCAGTGACCAGAAAAGCAGAGTGCATCTTTCTTTGGGACTGTGTATTTATTGTGACAAAGTAGTACCATAATGGAAATATGGTGTCCACATAAAGTTACATCAATTGAAGAATGTCTTTCTGGCCAGGAACAAAATGAGGAAGGGATTCTCTGATGCTATGTGCAGTATTTAGAGAAAGTCCTTATTTAGCCAAATACAAATAAAAAGGTTTACTCAGCACCAACGCAACCTCTATTGCAGTTGTCCAACAATGACCATCTTAGTTCAGGGGTGGCCTGAGCACTCCTGAAAGCAGAAGCAGCAGAAGTGAAGGCAATCCAACTCTCAGGGAGGAAGAGGAGCAACAGCCACCATACAGGCACCCTGAGCAGGAGGTTTAACAGCCTCTTTGTGAGTTTTTTCAGGTTTCCCTCCTGATCTGTTGCCTTCTGCTTCTAGAATATCCTCTTTGCTCTGCCTTAGACAGTCAGTTCTCCACCTCATGGTAAACCAGGGCCTTGGTGCTTTTCTTATCCAGAATGTATAACTTTTAAGATGTGGTCAGAAAACACTGTCTTCCCGCTGCTGTCTCAGGATCTGGCCACTCGTGGCACAATTGAGGTTTATCCCTCAGGTGATTCAGTGACAAGAAAAAAAAAAAAAATAGACATCTTAGTCCTTGACAACATCTCGAGGGACACAGTACAGTGTATTACCGCTTTTGTCTATTTTTCTTGGACACACCTGCATCCCAAGGACTTTGCAACATCAAATGAACAGATTTGGGCTAGTTTCCTCCCTTTGCAGACCCTCTGGAGAGAAGTGCTGGGTGTGATGGCCCAGCAGCTGGCAGCCAGAGCTGTGAGACTTGTGGTGAGAAGATTGTGACATAACATTATTCCTACTGACCTATGTAGTCCTGCAGCAACTTTTTGCAGAGTGAAGCAGAATGAAAGCAGTGAGTGAAAGGGAGGAAGAGCTGGCCTGCATGTCCTTGTAAGGATGACTGCGTTGGTGCTTCCCAAATCCATCTTTCTGAGCTATTCCAAAATGGAGTAGAGGGTGATACATCAGATGCCACTGGGAAAGTGAGGATGACTTTAGGAAACAGATGTCACTACAGTGTGATTGGAGTGGTTTAGCATGATTTGCTGTTGGAATGACTGATTATTACAGACTGCCCTTCCAATTTCCATTTAATGTATCTGCTTTGGAATATGACTCAATGAATAGCCTATGCTTCCCTCTCCCCTCAAGCCGGTGCAAGAAAAAACTGATACTCCTTAGAACTGATCACAGACCCTGTTCCCAAGGACTCTGCTAATAATTCCATTGGACCTTGTGGTAGAGAGTGATGTGGAGGAATGATGTGGCCCTGAAAGGTGGGCCCTCAGCCTGTTCTTCCTCTTCACCCCCCAAGGCAAAGTAATTTAGATGACTGAAGCAGAAGATAGACTGTCATTCACACACAAGCATCTGGGTTGAGATGTAGGGGACAGAGAACTCCTGAAGTTTGATGACCTTGCCATCAAAGATCTATTGCAGTTTTGCAGCTTAGCACGAAGTGGTTATGACCAATACAACATCTACTATAGAGTGCTATGTTGCTGATAGCCACCCTGGTTTTCTGGAGTTGGAAAGATTCTGGGATAAAAATAATGTCTTCTGCACCTTTTATTTGTTATAGCTAGCTACTAGGATTCCTTCTGTGAATACACCAGTATTCTGATACAAATATATTGGTTTCCTGAAGAGCAGAAAGTAAAACTGATCCTTACATGGAGTGAGCGCTGCCAGCACCATCTGGTTTCGCAGTGGAGGAAGGAATCCTACTTTCAGCACTTTAGTTCTTCCTGTGATCCTATGCGCTACATTACATGCTAGATGATTTAAGTCAGGGAATATGATTCTTCTGAAAGTTCTTAAACTCTTCAAAGTTTTTTGTTTCATTCTGTATTGCGATTCCTAATTTTAGTGAAGAGTTCTTTGGATGACTGTAAAATCAGACGGAAGCCAAATTTTGTGAGTAAGCACTAGAAGCAACTTTATTCTGTCTAAAATTATTTTTTCAGCTTTGCTTCAGTTTCCTTTATATGTGTGCTACCAGAGTCCTTAGTTTGTATTGTACAGTTGTATTGTACAATTGTACAGTCATAAGACAGATTGTAGTAGAGAATCTTTCAGAAGAAGAATTGGTAGGAACAGTATTTCTAATGTACAATGCCAGCATTTCTTAAATCAGTTCCCTAAAGCACAGCTTTTGTTGCTGATACTCTTTTTGCAAACATGCCATTCCTATCCCTGCTGCTCTGCTGCTAATAATGGTTCGAAAGAAAGTGTAACCTAAAACTTTTAAAGCTTTCTCTACTTCATTTTCTCCTACTCACAGTAGAGTTGGTCCACTCTGCACTCCCAGAAATGCATCATCACTGATAACTTCCAGGTACTTGTTCTTGTGCAGGTAGCTGCAGAAACAAACGAAACACAGTGCTTTGGAAATAGTTATCCATAGGTTAAAGGAGAAGATTTGTTTGCTTACCTAAATGGATTTACAAAGCAGTAGGTGTAAGTCCCATGCTATCACATCAGTATGTGAAAACATAATCAGTTACTTCATTTTCTGGGTACCCAAGGAACAAAGTACAGGTTTGCCATTTTGAAAATAAATTCCTCAACAAATGATAGATAAATCAGCAAAATAAATCTGCTTTCTCCAAATTCTTTTTCTCTCTCCATCATACACATAAGACATGCATACACACTATATCTTCAGGAAAATATGTGTGAAGATAAGGTGAAATAGATTGGTTTCCTTTCATCAGAATGAGTTATGGGGAATTACATGATACTTACGGGAACACATAATGAACAAACATGAAAATAATTCCCTCCTTGTTTTGAGTTGATAATAAAAGTTTCAAATGCTTTAAAAACTCCGTGGCCAAGAGGAGGCTCTCATATACAGGTTAACAGTTAAGAATGAAGTTTTGTTATAAGAGCAAGAGAGAGAGTGAGATGGAAACTAAATCTGAAGAAAAAAATAATATAAAACTTAAGTAAAAAAAAAAAGTCTTGGGAAAAATACAATTTCCTGAGTGGCCAAGACTTTCCTAAAATATGGAATGCTGCAAATATCTATCATTACATAATTGATGTAGTCAAGGACGAACATTAATTCCCATTACTTTGGAAATTGACAGATAAGGAAGTGTGGATTTGGGAGGTAGGGAGTTTACAGAGTTCAGTTAAAGGTGCATAGTTAAGGACAGGCAATGCAAGGCTACTGAACAATCACAAATTTAACATAACCCAAGTGGAACAATCAATGTTAAAGTCAGTTCTGTGATTTTTAGATTTAAAAGTGACTGATCTAGAATGAATCTTGATTATTATTTTTTTAAAATTATTTTTTTTTAAGCTGGATTCCTGTTTACCATAGTCTGAAACTGTCATTTGAGAAACTTTTAAATATGTGGGTTATTATTGCAGGTTTATTCAGTCAAGTTCCAAATTGCTTTAGAGATGCTATGCATTTCTGCCTTAGGCTTTTGTTCTCACTGGCCTATCAGAATTTATATTTTTCTTGGAAAGACTTGGGGGAAATAATTGGCTTCAGTAATTGCACAACTGCAAGTTTACAAAGAGAAAGCATAAATTGAAAAATCTGCAAAAGCAGCAGAAGCACAGGCATCCTGCTTTTCTGCCAGTCACAGTGGACATACAGCACTGAGCACATTTTGAGATGTTCTATGAAGAGCAGATATACACAGAAAATGATGACATTGAAAAATAACCAGTATTTTTATGCATATGGTACTAGCTTGTGTGTATTAGTTTGGTATATTTGACATAGATTTAAAATGTCGGATTGGAATATTTTCTAGCTGAAAAGTACTTCACAAAACAGAACAGGCATGTTCATTTCTGTGATGAAGTGTTTCCTCCTGGTTAGCCAGGAGGGAGGAGGAGTGCAGCTATAAGGAGTTAGATCTCCTAAACACACAGACAGGAACATGCTGAAATAGCTAAGCAATGAAAAGGGACTGAAGATTAGGTTGCAATATATACATACATGTGTATATACATGCGTACACGTGGGTACTACTGTGATAATTCTTTCCTTAAGCCAGCAATTGAACCCTACTTGGTGTTTTTACGTAGTTCAATCAACTTCTGTCACAATGTTTACAACAGAAACAGCCCGCAGGCATCAAACCTAGTCATGCTTTTTATGTTAACTTAGATGGAAATTGAAATCTTGTGATGAGATTAGGAGTCATTTACCAAATATAGTAGTCCCTGGAGGAAGATGGAGGAGCATCTAGCTCTCTTGGCTGAGAGGCACTACATAAACAAGGAGACAAAACAGTCCAAGCATTTTGTTTCTATAGTATGATGAGAAAGGACCTCTGAGAGAAGTTTGAACCAAGGCAGCAAAAGGGATGGTACAGCTGCAGGACTGCACTTCAGAGCAGAATTGCAATGCAAACCATTAAGGAAGAGAACACGAAAAATTACTGAGGAAAGTTGTCAGAGGGAGTGTATGTTTCCCTTGATGAAATTGTGGCAAAATAATCAATGCTGTAAAGGCCCTGAAGGGCCATGGTGCCTAGGAAGAAGAGACTCGTCATGCCTCTGACTACCCCATTTTAAAATGTTATTAATTTACTCTGTAGTGGAAAAAATAAAGTCTAATGGTCCCAGTAGCAAACCACAGATTAAAGCATGAGGCTAAAGTCTGGGAGCAACAACAACAGGGTCCACAGGCTGCAGTATTATAGGTAGCTCGGGTCCAGTGGAAGCAGGAAGAGGAACTGTAGCGGGTCTGTCTGAGC
>VYZX01000860.1:0-15405 GCA_013401335.1 Brachypteracias leptosomus
GAATCAGGTAGATATATCTCACACTCACATGAAACAGAGAGCTCTGTTTTACTGGGTGCCACTAAAATGCTCTTACATGCCTTAGTGAGCTTGCAGGATAACTAGACAAAACAAGGAAGGTGGCCGTATTGGAACTGCAGCTGGAATGTGGCTGTTGCTGGCTCATGCTGGAGTGATTAAATGGGAACAGAGCCATATAGCTCCTGCCTCCCTTGAAAAACAAAAACTGTGGGCATTTGTACAGAAAACAACCTCTGCCTTTTTGTCCTAGTCTTGCTGCAGCTTTCTTCTGTGAAATCAGAATTTTTTTCTTTTTTTACAGTGTTGATAGCTCACCTGACCTTTTAAATAAATATAGTTATACTATTAACTTTTTTCATTCTCAATGTAAGTTAGATTTAAATTCTTAAGTATAAGTGAGGCCTGGTTTGCTGCTTGTTCACTTTCTCAGGATCACAGCTGCCGCTGGGATCAGGTAGTAGATAAGGGAAGCTGTTGCTTTGAACTAAGCTGGGAAAGTAATTGCTTTGAACTGTAAATTTTGAGAACTGTTAATTGCTAAGACATTCCAGGGTAAGGTCATCTTGGAAGAACCGGACAGAACAAGATCAGCCCTGTGAACGACAAACAAGTGCCAGGTACAAGGACGAAGAATCACGAGATGGAGGATGAAGTAATGACCACCACTACACAAGTGCAAGGGACATTTTAATATTTTAATGAGTTCCAAAAGATACCACCTTTTATGTTAATTATCCGGGGAATGGGAGGGATCTGAGAGTTTAAATAGGGACTGAAAATGGTTCTCAGGGAGTGTGTTTTTTCGGAGGAGCTATTCCCCGTTCTCCTGGCACCAATAAAGGAATGCCACTTTCAGAACTTAAAACTTCATCTCTGGAAATTTTTCTACTCAGGCTGACTTTTATGGTATCATTTGGCACCCCAGATGGGACACACTCCAGAATCTCTATGTTCCTGGGATCATGGAACTCCAGCCGGCACCAAAGATTTTCTTGGGAAGTTTTTCCAACTCCCTGGACCAAAGAGCTCTCGAGCAAGGACCGTCATTATTTGTGACTAATAACATTCCTTTCCTTTCTTGGAACCCACTCATAAGTCACGGCTCATGAGAGCCCGCAGCGTGGGGGATTTGGTTCGGTCCCGGTGTATGAATGCGTTGTATGAATGTGGACCTGGGTTGTCATAATTGTCTGTGTCTTGGTATTAATTGTATTGTATTGTGTCATAGCTAGGTGTGCATATAAGCAGTGTTCTGCATCGATCCCTCTCCTGTGTGTTTAGGGGGGTGGCTGATCCCCTATTCTTGAAAATTAATATCTGTAATCTGACTCAGTGAAAGTCCTTTGTTGGGGCACAGGATCAGTTAAGTCCTGGGACTCTGGCAGATGACTGTTGAAATTTCCCCATATTGCTATTTGTTCTGTAGTGCTAATTGTTTGCATTGCTTTGTGTGTGTTAAGCGTCGTTCGTGTTTAACATGGGGGCAGGAACTTCACATCCTGCGAGAAGAGCAGGTTGTGAGGAAGTTGCCTTTAGGATGTGTTTTAACGTGCTGGAAACAGCTGGGAAATACGCAGAGGGGGAACACTCAGAAGGAGCAAGGGCAGAGAAGTGGGATGAACCGATGTATGCGAATATGTTTTCACCATGCAAAAGAAACCAGGCTGGCAGGGAAGGTGTGGAATTGCTAGTGCTGGAAAGGGATAAGGGAGAAGAGAGAAAAAGAAGCCCTTGAAACGGTGTTGTTGTTCGGTTGTAGTGTCGGTCAAAGATGTTTAAAAAACTGTTGCAAGATGAATATAAGGAGGATATCGAGAGGGGGCAGGGATGGGCAGGGATAGCCAGGGAGCTGCGGCTGCTCCTTACTCGATTCCTTCTCCTTTAAGAGATGAGAGTGATTCGGAGGATGAAACACCAGTTGCAGGAAGAACTCGTGGGAAACAACAAGAGAAAAAGAGGGTCTCATCCCCAGTGTTACCCCCGGATCCCCCAGCTGGGGAATCAAAGGGAGCCTTAATAGCCCCTTTACACCGGGTGTCACTCGGCGTGGGGGGAAGGACGCAGAGATGCCGGGGCGAGAGCGGCCATGCCTGCCACCTCTCTCGGGAGAACGCTTCTGCTTCTCTGAGCCCTTCCCCCTCTGGGGATGGGGGCGACTCGAGGAAGGATAATGGGGGGGGAGGAAACAGGACAGGCCCCGGTCCTGGGGTGCATTAGAGGGACAAATCGAAAAGAGCAGAGCACCGTCTCCTGGCCCTAGCAAAAGTGAGGGAGCGGGTGCATTAATAGCCCCTCTCCAACAAGCGGTAGGAAACAACGGACCGCTGGTGAAAAAGGTGCCATTTACTATTGCAGATTTAAACAGTTGAAAGTAGCTTGGAGGGTTTATTGGAATCATGGTTAGCAGAAATGAGAGAGAGTACAAGATTGATAGCAGCCTTAGAAGGAATGTCCGTAGGAGGGGGGCAGAAAAGGAATCCAGGCACAATCACCGCTCGCGGGAAGTGGGGAGTGTAAGCAGAGGAACAGAAGGGGATCAAGCATTTCCTCCCCAGCGGAGCCCTTGGTTAAAATTAAGATGGGGGAGGGAGAAATGGAGCTTGAATGTTTAATAGATACTGGAGCTACATACTTGGCTTTAAATACCAAAAATTATCCTCTAGGGCAAGACACTGTAAAATTGTTGGTGTGATGGGGAAATCTGAGGTCTGGCCCTTTTCCAAATCATTGAAATTCAAAATTGGGAAGCAATGGGTGGCACATCAGTTCCTGTATTTAGTGGAAGCACCCAAACCATTGATAGGAAGGGATTTATTAGAGAAGCTACAAACAAAAATTAAACCTAAAGATGGCGATATAGAAATTTGGTTCCCTGAGTCTAAATATGCCCAAGCTTTGATCTTTTACTGCAGGACTCTTCTGACCGGCCTGAGAAGATTCCCGCCTGAGGTTGAGAATATGGTGATCCCCATTGTTTGGGCTGACGATATCCCTGGGAGATCGAAAAGAGCAGACCCTGTCAAAATCGACCTCAAGCCTGGATCTTCCCTGGTGAGGCTGAAACAATATTCTATCAAATTGGAGGCAAAGGTAGGACTGTTGCCAATAATTGAGAAGTTTTTAAAGTATGGTTTAATAAGGGAACATGAATCCGAATACAACACCTCCATACTGCCTGTTAAAAAGGCGGATGGGAAATCTTATAGATCAAGATTTGAGGGCAATTAATCAAATCACACAGGACATTCATCCAGTGGTGGCAAACCCCTAAACCCTGCTAACCACTTTAACTGAGGAGCAGCGATGGTTCACAGTGCTAGACCTAAAAGATGCCTTTTTCTGCATCCCACTTGATTCAGAGAGTCAGGGGCTATTTGCCTTTGAGTGGGAAAATCCTGAGACTGGGCAGAAACCTAAGTATACCTGGACCGTGTTACCACCAACTTCCAGAACTATGAACTGTCCACGAACTGAGAGCATTCTCAGGGATGACTGAACTGACAATTATGGGCTCTTGTAAAGCCCTTATATAAAATGCTAACAGACTGTCCAGGTCCTCTGCAGTGTACTCCTGACACCCGGCACTCCTATTTGCAGCTGAAAAGAGCCCTTATGAAAGCTGCTGGGATTGCCCAACCTGGAGAAGACTTTTGAACTGTTTACACATGAAAGGCAGGTGTAGCTTATTTTTCTGAGCAGCTCAACACAGTGAGTCAAGGATGGCCTGGATGTCTGCAAGCTGTTGCAGTGACAGTCCTGCTAATAGAAGAAGCTCTCAAATTTACCCCAGGCCAGGGAATCACTGTATTTGTTCCCCACAGTGACATCACCTTTCTGGAATAAGAGGGGGAACATTGGGTAACACCGAGCCAGATGGTGAAATACCAGGTGATTCTCCTGGGACGGGATGAGGTAATCCTTAAAACAGCTACAGCAGCGAATCCAGCAACGTTCTTTCAGCTATGGAGATGGAAGAAGAATTGGTACATGACCGTCTCCAGACCATTGAAGAAGTGTATTCCAGCCAGACTGATTTAAAGGACACTCCACTACCCCATGCAGAATGGGAGTTGTATACAGATGGGAGCAGCTTCATTAAGGATAGTAAACAAGGAAGAGATATTTGATCTCTTGAAAGCTGTAATGTATTACAAAGCCTGTCAGTCAGGAGGGACCACTCAGATAAAAGGGAATAAATTAGTGGATATTTCCGCCAAGAGGGCAGCAGAAAAAGGCAACAGAATTTTAGCATTAGTGCCAAGTAAGCGTTTCTCAGTGAAAAACCAAATTATGATAAACAAGATCAGAAATCAATAGAAACTCTGAAAGGCACCTTTAATGAAAAGGGATGGGTAGTGACTCCTAATGGGATAATAATACCTTACAATTTATTAGGGACACTGGTAAAACAGGAACATAATGCCACACACTGGGGAACAGAAACTCTTCTAAAACATTTACAGAAAATGGTGATAGGGAGAAATATGGTCAAAGCTGTCAGGTCAGTTGCAGAGAGATGTGAAATATGTTGTAAAAATAACCCTAAAACAGAAAAAAAAATCTGTTTGCCAAAGTATTAGAGGGTCAAGCACCTGGAGAGCTATGGCAAATAGATTTTGCAGTTACCTTGAAAAAGGGGTTTGAAATATTTACTTGTATTAGTAGATACCTATTCTGGCTGGCCTGAAGCCTTCCCATGTTGTACCAACAAAGCTAGGGAAGTAGTTAATGTGCTTTTCAAAGAAATCCTTCCAAGGTTTGAAATTCCAATCGGTATGTCTTCCGATCGAGGACCACATTTCATTGCTAAAATCATAGCGGAAATCAGCAGAATACTTCAAATAACCTGGCAACTACACACCCCATACAGGCAGCAGTCCAGTGGCAAAGTTGAAAGACAAAATTTGCCAGGAGACATCTCTGGACTGGACCCAAGCCTTGCCATTGGCATTAATACAAGTCAGGGTCCAGCCAAAAGGGAAACAGCACGTTAGTCCCTATGAATTAATGTATGGTTGTCCCTATCAAGATCCAGGTATCACAGGAGACCTAAAGATTAAAGGAGAAAACAACCAGGTGAAACCTTTGATTGGGCTGGGAAAAACCATTCAGCAGTTATCTAAATATGTTGTAACAAACTGATCACTAAGTCTTGNGCTAAGACATTCCAGGGTAAGGGGGACGAGGTCATCTTAGAAGAACCTGACATAACATGCTGTTTATGTCAGCCCTGCGAACGGCAGAACATCTTTCACAAACAAGTGCCAGGTACAAGGACAAAGAATCACGAGATGGAGGATGAAGTAACAACCACCACTACACAAGCGCAAAGGACATTTTAATATTTTATTGAGTTCCAAAAGATACCACCTTTCATGTTAATTATCTGGGGAATGGGAGGGGTCTGAGGGTTTAAATAGGGGCTGAAAATGGTTCTCGGGGAGAGTGTTTTTTCGGAGGAGCTATCCCCCATTCTCCTGACGCCAATAAAGGAATGCTACTTTCAGAAACTTAAAACTTAGTCTCTGGAAGTTTTTCTACTCAGGCTGACTTTTATGGTATCAGTGTCATAGTAAGTTAATGTAGGCATAAAGTTCAAAATGGAGTACTCTTTATTGAAATGAGGAACAGGCAAATGTCTTCTCTGCCTGGAAATCTCCTTAAGCAGTGGCGTAAATAAATAGCAACTTGTAACTGCAGTAGGACAGAATAACTGGTCACTAAAAAGAGCTTTTTAGAGGTTTTCATTGAGTGACAGCTGTGATTTTTCCTGTTCTTTACCATTTTGAGACACTTTGGAATCAAGTACATAATCACTAGACATTAAGATTTCAGAGGGAAGCCTGGGAGAACGTCAATCTTCATCATGGCATCTGTTAAGTTTTTGTTGCCTCAGGATAACTTTGAAGCAGGCTGCAGGTTTCTGAAACATTCATCCTTCAGTTTGCCTTCTTTCTTTCTTATCCTCAGTCCTTCTAAAGGTAAGAATACCCTCCAATTCACGGGACAGTCAGAACAAGGAGCTGGGTGATAGTGAAAATGCTGTTGACAGCTTCTCAGACAGTCTTCAATGAGTAAAAACATTAAATAAATAGCATCTGAAATTCCTGGAGGGACATGCTGGTAAAGTACTTAACTTCAGAGCCTCTCCTACAAGTTCAGCTTGACTGGAAATGTTGAATATTCAAGAAAAAGAAATGTTCAACGGATTTTTTTTCTCTTCTTGAAAATATTAAATTCAGGGAGTGTGACTCCAAGGGGAATGAAGGAGGCAAACGGAAAGCTTTTTGGTGGCAGGAGCTGAAGTCTTGCATTCAGCTCAATGGCATTTTTCAATCTGTGTGCAACATGATATACCATGAGTGGCATACTCAATTCATTCAGAAACTTCACGAAAGATTTTAGACCCCTTTTAACTTTGGGATATCCTCAGTGAGTACTGCATATCACAGGCTAGTGTGGAAAGCAGTCAAACAGAGGGGAGAAATAAAACCTGCACCCACACTCTTGTATCCTGCCACCTCGGGTCACCGGCACGGTGCCCAGGGACTCTGCAGCCACTTTTCCTTGCCTCTGGGATGGGGCATGAGTCTTTCCTGAATCCTCCATGAAATACACCCAGGTGAATATTTGCCACCCCCAAATTTCTAGCATAATAAAACCCAGTGTTGGAAGCAGGATGCACAAAAACAATTGAGAATGGCAAATCTCATTACTGCTGATACATATCTGGTGGCTAGAGCAGACACTGAGCCTGGATGGAGATCTGGTGGTCTGTGTTTTGACATGGAGCAAAGCAGATTGTGGCTCCATTCTTCCATTCTCCTGCTTATCACAGCAGTTACCTGAGCAATTACCTGCGTCTAGCAGAAGATGCTGAGGAAATCATCAGTGTTTTGTGCAACTGAAAGGCCAACTAACAAAGGCTTGACTACAATCCCATCCCCACACCTTGAGCAATAGTAGAGAAGAACAAGTATAAATGTTAAGTCTATTTTGGACCTGGGTGTGGATGAAAGAATTCAGCAACAAGTCATAGGGACAGATTGATGGATTTGTTCTCCTCGCCTACCTATTCTTTCGGTAAGAATCGAACCTCAGTACTTGCGCTGAGTGTTTTGCCTTTCCCTGGGAGTATTGTAATTGCAATTGTATCTGTTAATACAATACAATAGAAATTAAAGTTGCTAAAAATTGGTCTGAACATTTGTCCTCTGAATGTTTTGGCAAGAAAGTTTCATAGGCAGCAAATGGAAATTATATAAATGGAAAAGTGATCCCCTAACTATGGAGGTTTGCAGCTGGACTGCAGGCCTCAATAATATTTTTTGATTGTGGCAATTTGGCTGTGCCTGTGAAAATGAGGGATAAAAAAGTACAAGGACAAACCTGCAACCACAAGATAAGGATGTTGTCCTAACTGTGAGCAAAAGTATGCATAAGCTATTGGCCAATAGCATGCTAGTAATATCCTTAACCAATGAAGTACACAATATGTACACAATATGTAACCATATGTATAAAAAGAGTTTGCCTGCGGTAATAAAGAGTTTTTTGGCTATTGCTATTGCTGCTGCTACAAGAGATCTGTGTCGCTCGACCGTCCCAACTGCGACACCTGACAAGACAGATCCAAAATAATCTGCTGTCTCTGCTCAAGTTAAATAACACATTGGTGTAGTAATCTTCGTGTTCATATCAGTGAGGCTGTTTAAATAAGTGAGGCATTCAAGTGTGGAATAAAGCAAGGGAAGAGAGTTAGCATTCAAATCAAAAGACTCAAATCCATGCCTTGAGACCTGAGGAAAGGATAAATCCATTAAGCTATGAAGAAATAAGAGCTGATAAGACTGTCAGATCCATTCTAAAATTTATTACAAAATAAAACTTTGGGGCCAGAAGGCAAAGTGAAAAAAATGGGAGTGTAGCAGGAGGGTATGACGCTCCTAGTATGACATTTGGTACGTATTTAGTACATCTACAGGTCTCTCTTTTGGGAACTTCGACACACTGGTGATTTCTTCCAAAGAAAAAATGAATGGTTTAGTTCTAATTTACTGCAATGTTTTTGGAGGTGTCTGGGTTTTGTGCCAGCCCCTCAGGAAAAAAAAAGGACATAGTTCAGATACACACCAAAGCGAATTAACAAGATTCTCTCTCTCTGTTTTTGAAAAGGTTTTAGCCATCTCTATGATGCCAGTGTGACTGCGTTCCTATGGGAACAAGCTACCTCAAAGCAAGAGGTTTCTTGAGGTAGCAAGAGTAGGTGAATCTTGGCTAAAAACTTGGGGTTTAGCACAAAACTAAGTATTCTGTAAATAGCAATTATTCTGCAATATTCTGATTAAGTTCACTCATTTTCAAAACTAATTGAAAGAGTTCTTTTCTACTCTGCCAATGAGGCAAAATGCCATCAGCCACATTCTAATAATCTTTAGGATCAAGTAGTAGATACTCAGTAGTAAAAGCTTATTTGCATTCTCCTTGCAACCATGGTGTTACTTCCCAGAGCTGCACCCTAATGGTGACACCCTTTTGAAAAGCACCTTGATGCAAAGGCTTTAATGAGACTCCTGTTGGATTAAAGTATTATTCTTCGTGAGGGATCATGTTAGACTCTGGCTTTATGCTAAAGTTTGCCTTAAACGCATATCTCTTGTCTTGTATATTGTAAGAGCTTTACATTGCCTTAATGTTGACTTGCAACAAGAGCAATGCTTGCAGAAAAAACAACCATGGAACTTCAAAGCTCTCTCAAATATGTCTTGAAAAGAAGGGATTCTGAGGAATAAAAACATCAATCTGACCAGTTGGCCAGAGGTAGAGTATTGCTGCAGCTAGCTGAATACTTCTTTGAATCAATATTTTGAATGGTCATTCCCTGAACTGAAGCTGATCAAATGTATCTGTGCTTTATTTTTAACTCAAAGCTGTTAAAATTGCCAGCAAAGTAGCCCTTATGCCTGTAATTGATAGGAAGGAGGTAGAACTTAACCTGAAGTTCTTTGTCAGCAAGTAATGAATGAACAAACAGACTGGAAGATATAAGGAATCTGGGGCTCAAATTTTAAGGCAAGATTGTAAGTTGAGGGAAATACACAGTTAAATGGAATCAGATGTGCTGTACATCAAGGGTGCAGATGTAAGTAGACACTCAAGTGTGGTCCTATCATGTCCCATCTGGCACTCTGAATCCAGAAATACCAGTTTTGTAGTGGAAAGAAATGAAACGAGGATGTCAGAGTTGTATCTTCCAGTCCTGGTCTTATCTTTCCTGTAACCACTGCTCAAATGTCTTCTCTAGCTCTGTGCTAGTTCATCTATATTTTGTCTCTGCTAGCATAGTCCTGGCTTCCCTCTCCAATGCTTTAGCAACAGTACAACTCCCATTGCACCTCGCTTGAGGTACAAATGGTGGCTAGGGTGAGACATTAACATACTAAAGGCATAGGGACCATTTGTGTGTGCCATTTCCCTTGTCATCCTTAGGGCAGATGATGGTGAGATGGTCCTGAGAAGAAAGCCTAAAAGTACCTAAGATACCTTTAGATTTAAGACATCAGTAAAAACCTCCAAGAAAAGGCCTTGGTGGTGATATGATAGTGTTGACACTTGATGTTGAGAAACTTGACGCAGAGTTCACTTCAGGAGAGACCTACTGCCTGCACTATTTTATGTGGTACTGTGTTATGGGCCACCTCAGCAGCTCACAAGAGGCCATGAGGTCACACATTCCTGTACAGTTTCATCTGAGTGATTTTTTTATTTTGGGGATAGAAAGCTTGTTTGTGAGAAGTGAAGAGAAACAGGCTATAGAGAAAGATTTTAAACCTGCAGAATTTCCATTAGTGTTGAAATTCCTCTTTCTAAGTTCAGTTTCCTGGTTTAAATTTTGTGCTGCTCTAAACAGTAATGACATGTTGTCACCTCTCTCTATTTTTGTGTTTAAGAAGGAATTTCAAACTGATTGACACCTAATCAGCATTTCAGTGGACCGAATAGAATATCTGATGATATATCAGGAAGGGTACTGCACCCTTGTGTCAAAGGTTAGGGCTGGGCTAGCTACTAGATGAATGACAGACACTGTCTATTAACCCCTTTCCCTTACCAAAGGAGAAGAAAAAGGGAATAGGGGAGAGCAACTTGCAGATCGGAAAAGAAAACTGAAACAGCTTTAATAATAATAATATAAATGAAATACATACAAAACCAATATTGAACCCAACCTTCCTGATGGCAATTACATCATCATCACCACTGATGCTGTGGAGCAGGCACTGGGGAAGTCCCAGACAAGACTCTGTGGCAGATGGGAACTGGATTCAGGAATGCATGGACTGGGATCAAAGGCATAACAGATGAAGTCCTCCTCAGATGCTGGCCATTGAAGAAGAGAGCTTGATCCTCATGATCCCTCAGCTTTATACCTGACCTTATTGGTCAGTTTAGGGTCACCTGTCGTGGCTACTCCTCCCTGCAGGTATGGCCTTTTACTTTCTGCACCTCCCAACATGGTACTCAAGATTTAGCAGTGACCTACACAGGAGCAAGTGTAAGCAAGAGCCTTTCTGCACAGCAATCCTTGGTACTAACTGTAAACATTGAGTGTTATCACTGCTAGAAGCAGATGCTGTCTGAGAAAATATGGTGTTAACTTTAGAAAATACAGTTAGTTAGAAGTGACTTAGCTGAAGAGTAAAATTACTGAACAAAATTAGTTTTGTTCTGACTCAAACCAGGACACCTTGGAAACAACTGTTTGCAATTTCTGTCTAGAACAACCCTTATAGCTCACAGGAGAACAACACAGTGAAAACATGAGTGTATTAATCCTTTGTAGGCTCAATAAGGCGTGAATTTGTTTGAATAGCCATTTGCTGGTCTTGAGCCTTTATTATTTGCGTGCCAACTAAAACAAGATATAAGGGATGTGTTGCTTTTATTGCTCTGTACAAAGCTTACCTGGGCTGCAGAGACAAGCAGGAGGATGATGGCCCATGAAGCTAAGAGGATGATGAATGCAGGTACAGTCATTTGTCCCAGAATTTCAGATGCTCTAATTCAGTATGCAGTTGTTTCCTGAGTATATATCTTTAAAGGGCATCAAGCCACATAATTTTAGGCCAAATATGTGACTATTTAAGGAAATAGAGAGAATTATGAGGGATCCCCATGGGACATAATTTCAATTGTGCCTGAATCTGTGCTGTTTTGCCCCAATTCAGAGCCAGAGGACAGCACATGGTGAGACAGGACGCTGTAATGCTCAGTACTAAACAGACTGAGGGCCAAAGCTCTGAAAGGGACAGATCATGTTCAGGGAGGATCTTTGATTTCCCTCTCCCATTTGAATACTGCCTGGCAAGTTTTGCAAAAAGTAAATGTGATAGTCTTGTGTGAAAAGTAGGAGAAGTGACTCCCCAACTGAAACATTCCATTTGTGTTCACCATTAGTAGGAAAAATCTTGTTTTGCACCAGGGTGCCTGGCTTTGAATAGGGAGATTCCTCTCCCCAAACAGTGACATGGGTGAGTGTTTTTAAAGGGGAGGAGGTGCTCACATGGAAGAGAAGAGGTTTGCAAGAGAAGCAGGACTGATTTTTCTCATGAATGCACCAGGATGGTGCTGTGCCTAACCTAAAATGCTATGCTAAATCCTCCTGGCATGGGATTTGCCAGTTTTCTCCCCACCATGTGGACAAGAGCCTCTCCCCTGGACACGGATGTGGTCCCTGACTTGGGCAGTGCTCCCCGCTTATCCTTTTGCCCTCTGGCAGCAACTACTCTGGAAGCAGTGCGGCCCTGTGTGCAGCAGATGATTTCAGCAGGCTGCTTAAAGTCTATCAAAAAGTGACCAACCTAGCATCTTTTTTCTTTTGCATTAGCTGTACAAGGAATAAAGCACATATGATGCAGGACATGGCAGTGCTTTATCTTGTTCTGGAGCATGAGGGCTTCAGCTGGACAGACTGCCAGAGGAACATAATCCCTGCCCTTACACTTCCTGACTGGCACTGATGGACCTGTTTTTCCAGTTAATTTCCAGCTAGGCTATTAAAATAAACTCTCTGAAAGCCTCTGCCTTGAAGCAGCCACCCAGCCTCTGTATTTGCCTTCTTTCTATGTTACATGTGCTTTTTAATGGGGCTCTCCTCTCTAAAGCTTCCTACTGACAGTTGAAATTGTCCCTTATGCCATCTTAGAGAGCACCAGTACCTCACTTCAGTTACACAAAACCACTATTTTAAGCGCTTACAGGTGTCCTGCTCCTGTGATAGTTATCTGAATGCCACCTATCAGCTATGTCTCAACCTGAAGTGAACTGGATGTTGTACTGTGCCTTGTATGTGTTTTGTCATTAAGTCACTAGGCAGGAAGGTTGGATTGTGTCTGGTTTTATTTTGTTTTGTTTGTGCTTTACAGCCAAATTCTAAAGTCCATGGTTAGGGTCTCTATGGTCAACTTTCCTTTAACTCTTGCTACAGTCAGGGACCTAGAATCTGAACACAAGCAATCAATCTGTTGTGGCAAAGTCATGGGGGGATAAGAAAATTCTGATGGTTTAAGGCAACAATATTCTCAACGTGAGATCATCATTTGCAAGAAGGCAGTGGGTAACAGCTGACTGTTTATTAAAGGGTTATATCTTCCTTCTGTTACCCTGAATAAAACCTCTAATGCCAGTCTAGTGGTGTGGCTGGAAACCACACTGATGGCAGGAATAAAGCCCTCACTTCTGCTTTGGGAAGGTTTTTGTAGACAGGGTTGTCTTACTGGAGCCCTAACTGAATTATTTTTCCTGTTAGTTCCAGAACTTGGAGATTCAAATAATCTCCCTCCTACCACAGACTCCTTTCTAAAATCATAGGTAATGTGTCCCTGTCCTGCTGAAGATGTAATTGAGAGGAATACACATATACTGTGTTTACTTCCAAGAGTTGCCTGTACTTTGGTTAAAACCTCCTGGATTCTGAAGCTTATGTTATGCTAGATTTAAAAACACATGTCCATCCAAGAGCACAACATGAATGAGCATTAAATTCTGCTGACCATTCACTTGCAAATTTTGCCACTGCATGTGATTCTAAGACAAATATTGATTGAATAACATCTGTGTGTGTGAAGTGAGGCCTGACATGCAGAGTGACCTTTATCTTCTGTGTCTAATCAGAGGTATCTGAAGCTTCCTTTTGTATCAAAATTCTTGTTTCATAACCCAGCTTCTGTGCTCTTTGGAACCTGAATTTCTCTGTTTGTTCAGCCAGTTGAAGTCTGCTGGGGTATTTCTCTGTTTGATTTGCTTGTCAGCTTTGCTGCTGGCCAAAATGGCCCAGGGCTGGTTTGTTCAAGTCGTTTGGGGTTTTTTTCTGCAAGAGTTGGTGGAGGTTTTTGTTCTCCACAAGTCAGCTGGCATTGCTACACATGAGGTTTGCCTCACTGCCTGCTGCTCATCCTCCCAGGTGGGCAGCATGGTGTGCCTGCACATGTGCAGGCACCTGCCAAGTCTCCCATGGGTTTTATCTGATAGGCTTCACTTTTTACTTATAAGAGTACCAGCTGATATTTTTAAACAGTGATTTTTTGGGAGGCAAGGTGATGGCATTTTTTCTAACAGAGGTGCTGAGCCCTTGGAGCAGAGGGAGGGAAGAAGTTTTCTGGGCTGGTGTTTGGGAACAGCTCAGCCAAAGCTGGGGAAATGGAAGGTGCAGCAGAGCAAAGGAGTTTGGATGAGATGCTCTCTTTGTTACAGAGAAAGAAGAAAAATATTATAATTGATGTTATAATTACTTTTCACAAATGCAGACTGCAGCATATAAGGCTCCTATAGAGCTCACTGACTCCCTGGAGGCTTCCCACAGGAAAGCTGGGGGTGTGCCTGGACCCCCACACATACCTCTCTGTATCCAGCCACCTTCTCTGTCCTGCGGACATATGCTGGGAACTATGGTGGTGGGAGCTGGGGCCTGGATTTGTTTGCCTGTCATTTGTGCCCTCACCAAAACTACTAATGTCCAGCCCTGCAGTTCCCATCAAGGACACGAACGTTAATGGAGCATACATTGCTCCGTTCTAGCCTAAGAATGAGTATTATTTCTTCTCATATTAAATAAAAATATTTATATTGGCTCCTCCTGAGACTATGATTCTTACTTCTGTATATAAGTATATATATGAAAATAAATGCACACTTTATATTTAAATAAATAAATATAGATCTGCTCTCCTCTTTCCTTCTCTTCTCACAGAGTGAGCAGTCCCAGTAAGAGGACAGCAAATTTCCATCACAAATGCTTTTCCTATGTCTGTTTTTAGTTTTCTAAGCCTGCCACATGAATAATATTTTCATTCTGGTTGTCAATAAATAAATAGAGATTTGATTTCCAGAATGTGTTACTGGAGCAAATCAAGTTGTTTTAGGATTTCTAGTTTTTGAAAAAATATTTTTATAATTTATATGCAGATAACCCCCTACTTTAAAAAGTACTGTAATGATAAACAAAAATCTCTGTTACATGGTGGTTAATTATAGCAGTTTCAGTTTTGGTTGGTATTTGCCCCATTAGGTATTCATATCTCAAACCAATATGCTCACATCTTTTTGTTACATTCTCTTAAAGACATGATTAAAACCAAATCTTAGTCTTCAGAAATCCAAGCCTATGTCTGAAGCTGTGCATGTGCTGAACTGAGGGGATGAAGAGCCATAGGAAGCTCTCTTCTGCCCCTGCCTGGCCTAACCTGGCCAGTAAAGGCTGGTGCACAGACTTCAGCTGCCACTCTCCTCCTCTTCACATAATGGCAGAAGTTTGTTTTCCTTGAGGATTTTTCATGGAGACAGTCTATGCTTTTAACATTAGCTCAGCTGGCAGAAAGCAGCAGTGCCTCGAGCATAGTTCTAGCAGTGTAGTCTTCAGGGAGAGAAGCACCTTTCTTCTGTACTGCTGAACCCCATCGTGCCTCCCGAGATCATACTGGGATCTCCAGGTGGGTCACAAGTCGACGTGGACACTGTCAGCTTCTGCTGGCCTGCTCCTTCTTGGCTTCAAGTTGCCGCTGGATGTACAGTTCCTTTCCTCTGCTTGATGAAGATGGGACATAAAGCAAGGCCTAGGAAGGATTTAACATAATCCAAGACCTGGATTTTGCCTGCCATGAGCAAGCATTGCTAAGGCAGCCCCAGAGCACAGAGGCAATCTGAACACAGTCTGAAAGGAAAATATGGGATTATTTCCTTTAATGTCCAGCACAGGGATACTGCTACCAACTCAAGGCTTTAGCTGCCTCTGAGCTGGGACCCTTTGGCAGGCTGGCAAGACACTCCTGACCTGTGAGATGGCACTGTCAACAAGGACTTTTTCACACCGTGGGCCCCACCACAGGG
>VYZX01000861.1:499-20994 GCA_013401335.1 Brachypteracias leptosomus
TTCATGGAAAACATCCCCAGTGTTCAGCTCTTAGTGGTGGGCACCCAAACTGACACACACATCAAAGCAGTCAGAGGTTATGTCTTAAATTGCCATATTGTCAGGCTAGGTTCTAAAGAAAGGCTGCAAAAGTAACAGATTCTTTCACAGGCTGTCCCTTCCAACCACATATCTTTGCTCTTTTTTTTTTTTTGTCAAAAGAATTGTGAGACTACTCGAACTTGAGTGGTAACATCCGAAGGTGCAGATGGGCACATCTATTTGTTTGCCATCACCACTCCAAGGTTTCTTCTCCTGCTGAGGATCCCATTAAGATGTAAATCTTCCCCATCCTTGCCTGACATCTGAGTTTTTCAAAATAATTTAGCATCTCTTTTTCTCACCTGCAGGGCACCTCTTCCTTTTAAATGTTAATTAGGTATTTGGTGGCGTAGCCTAAAGTGTTAAATTCAGAACCATTTATCAGTTTCCCTCACCTCCTTTCACCCCCATTCACCTCTCAATCATCATTTCAGAGAATATTGAACTGTCTTTGGTTCTCCTCCATTGAGAGTTTTAATCAATAACCAAGGACATTAAGCAATACAAAATATCCCACGGGCAGGTGACACAGGAAGGTTTTTTCAGTGCTGTTTGGAGATGGGCTGCACAATTTCGCTTCTGGGTTTACTACTCAGTCAACATGAGAAAACTTGGATTTCACTCTACTCTTGTAAAATGACAACAGTCATAAAGCTCCACACCCAAACAAGTACCACCTCCTGCAGACCAGGTTATCAGATATTCTTGGCATACCCTTGATGATACCTTGGTTCTACCCCTTAGCAAACACCCATCAACTTTGAAAGGGTCAGGATTTTATGCTGCATGGTTTGCACATTGCCTGTAATATGGCAATGACCCACAGCGCTTCAGAGTTTGAACAGTTCCATTTAATATGTTAATGTATATTTACGATGTTTACACTTTGAACCAAAAGATGCTAGAAGCTCTTATAACATCATAAAATCTGACAGCTTGAATTTGAGTAGTGACAAGCCTACAGATGACTCTGCTGAAAAGCCTTGAGTAAAGCTTCCTTCAGCTTTAGAAGTTTTACTGCACCACCAGAAGAGAAGATTTGGACAGCACAACACTGGCTAACCCAAGTCCGTGCCATCCAGCTGCTCCTGCCTGGCAGGGGCTCAACTGCAGAAAACAGTTTAAATTGAACAGGAAAACTAATGTTTGTTCTGTCAGCTGCACCTGCCTATCAAATCATGCTGCCCATTAGAGGTTATTTTCCAAAATCTCTTAACCTAATAAACTGAACAGACACAATGATATTTATGCTGCTATGAAATACTGCAGCCTGTCACTGCTGGAATACTTAACTACCAAATCTACCAGTTAGCTCTCATCTCCAGAGGATTTTAACTCATGACAGAAGAGAATTGGAAAGGCAGATGTTTTTACAATGGTTTTCAGAAAGAAACAGATCCCACATCGGAGTGGAGGGTTTGAAAACAACACCCCCTATCTCCCAGTTACGTAAGAATTAAGTGTCCCCATTGTTTACAAACCACATGATCCAACAGGCACAGAGCAATAGGTTTAAATAAACAAAACCAAGGGTTTGTGTAATTTAGTATCCGTATACACACACATATAAAACAGGTTTGGTTTAGTCTATTACACAAAATAACTGCCTCAGATGCTGTTATGGGCACTCATCTCTGACATGGGACATTTAATTCCCCATCAGAATCAATTAACTCATGGTTGAGACTACAACTGCAGGGAATACTAATTAATAACTATTAATTAGTCAATTAAAGGTTGGGACAGCCTGTCAGCCTCTGTCTCAGGTGAGTGTTATACAATACAAGGCTCGCTGGAACAACCAGTTTGAAAATAAGCACATTTTCCTTTTGAGGAAAGTAATTAATCTGCTGCTTGTAATTCTGCTCAGTTTCTTCATTAAAAGCAGCATTCACCCCCCTCCACTGCAGACTCTGCCCAGCAGGTTACCATCCTTGCTGTGCTCACCTGCATCACAACACCTCAAGATGCACAACTCTGGTCATGGTCCATAAGGTCGTCATTAGATCCTGCAACAAGGGGAACTGCTGCTTAACCAGCTACCACAACTAAACATTGGGCTGTACTGCTGTAGTGCTCCTGGAAGCCAAACCACAGGCTGAGAGGAGGGCATTGCTCTGCAAGAAGACACTAATTTATGTGTTTGCTGACTTGGAAGGGGAATCCGCTTCCCCTCCAAGAACCAGCACTTAACAACTCAGAAATTCCAGCTACAAGCAGAAGGTCCAAAAGTTCCAAGTCCCAGGTGAGGCCATCAGCACTTGGAGCTTCTTCTAAAAGCAGAAGCCACCTTCCAAGAAAGCTGGAAGGATGTTTTCTGCACAACCTTGTTTACTGAGCTGCTGCCCACCTGTGGGGCAACAAGAATGGCTCTCTCAACAAGCATTTTAAAAGGACATCGACAAGGATGTTTGTCAGCATCTCAATAAAAAATTAAATCTATCTAGGAAAGGATAGATTTAGATTAGATATTAGAAAAAAGTTCCTTAATATGAGGGTGACAGATCACTGGAATGGGCTACCCAGAGAGGTGGTGGAGGCCCCATCCCTGGAGTCATTCAAGGTGAGGCTTGATGGGGCTCTGAGCAACCTGACCTAGGTAGAGATGTCCCTACTTGTGTAGGGAGGTTGGACCAGATGACCTCTAGAGGTCCCTTCCAGCCTAAAACATTTATGATTTTATGATTCATTACAAAGCAAAGCAGTAAGGTAAGGACAGAAGCCCAAAAATAACCAAGGTTTACAAATAACTTGGTGGGGAGAGGAGTGGAGCAAAAATAACCCATGACCCAAGAACATATTCACCACATTTTTTCCTATATGAAACTCCATTAAAACAGCCTTGAAAACAGTCTGTAAGAAATCCAGTTGGAAAACAAATGAAAGAAAGCCAATACCATATTCTGCTCCTGCAGAAAGTGTGTGCATGTTATGTAAAGAAGTTAAAGAATAGAAAAGTAACGAGTTTTACTAGTTCAAGAGGACATAATCCTAATAAATTCACTAGAGAAAGCTGTGCTGAGGGTAGGCAAAGAGTCTGAAACCCCTAACCCTGGATCAGTCCATGTAAACACACATTGCTCCACTGCACAGTTACACAATTACAGCAAAGAGAAAAGCAGATATCAAAAAACACACCAACTGTATGGCATTTATGAAGTCTTCCTCCTTGACGAGGGCATTTCTGCTGTTCCTAGCAAAGAAAATTAGCAAGAAAAAAACAACTCAATCTCTGCTCTATTTCTTCCTATGTAAAGAAGATAAAACAACTCAAAGATATTTTTTGCTGTGCATTATTTGTCTACCCAATGTTAACAATAAAGAAAGAGAGGATGGCCAAGTCACATATGCTGCACCATTCTCTAGGGCTTTTCCATATACTTCCTCCATGATCCTGATCAACTCTGATGCCTGAGGGAAGAGTACATGTTCCTGGAACTTCCAGATCAGAAGGTTTGGGACCTTCTGTCAAAATGCTATCAGAGGTTTCTTCCCAGAAGTACATAATCACCAACTGCACATCTTCAAAATGCTCACTCTCGATTTAGTCTAACCTAAAATCACACCTCCCCAAAGTTGCTAACTTCAAGAACTTCAGACACACACAAGCATGGGACCCACCAGATTGGGAGCTCTGCCATTATCTCTCACAGAGAAATGGGTCGTGGTTATTTGGATACAAAATAGCCAGGACTTCTCAACATTTCTGGAGGTAATAAAAGCATTTAAAGCACAGAGGCAAAAGAACAAAGGGAAGAGGAAATTAAAGTAAATCGTGCACCAGTGAGCTGGCACAGACCACTAGATCAATGCCAGCACACAGCTCGGCTGTAGGGGAGCTCTGCATTCTGAGCATCAGCAGTCTGCATGCAAATGCAGCGCTAAAGGAGGAACAAAGAACAGAGAGAGAAAGCAAATACAAATGCATATGCACAATCATTCAATTTGGGTTTATTCATAAAAGGAATTTCATTCCTCACTTCCTCCTCTGAAAGGTCGTTTCCAACGTGATGGCTCTTTCTGCACTTGCTATACAGCAGATTTCAATGATCCACAATTACACATTCACGTACATGCGGCAAGGATGCTGCATGACTTCTATTTAAACAACAAAAATTAGTTTTATTAGTTCAAAGGCATCACACTTTTCAAAGAAAACAATTTCTAATAGTAAGCTTTTCTCCTGTCAGCATCACAGTACGCACAGGTACCCGGGCTGGGTCGGAGAAGTAGTTCATGTTTTTGTGAAATTGGTGAAGTATTGAAGGTTTCCTGCCTCCATTAATAGCTGGGTTTTCTGGTATTCCCTCATGTCTGCAAGGCTTTCTCCATTTCTCCATCAAAGGCCGTAGAGCTTGATTTCTGAACAAGCTGTCAGCTTTTAATACTGTCTCCATAATAGCAATATTTTTTAAATGAATGAGTTTAGGGAGCAGAATTTTAAAGGTTTTCCAGCACCAAAAAGAGTAGGTAAGAATGCAGTGGCATTCTCAAAAACACCAGGGCATCCAATTCCCATTACACTCAGACATTGTTTTATATCTCAAAAAGATACATAAATGTTACCCGTGTACTTACAGACAAATTAACTGGACCCTAGTCAAAAGTACAGCAGGAGTTCAGTTCCTTCACTTCAAAACAATGACCTTCAGGCCAGATCACACCTTTCCATGAGGTTGAAAGTCATGTAGATTACTAGGCAAAGCACATCCCAGGTCTATGCAGTGTCTGTGCTCTACTCCAACTCAACCCCCAATGGGTAAAAGATTTTTGGGACTCTAAGCCACAACCTCCCAGCTTAATATTTTTTTCTTCTGTGTCTACTCTCAGAAATACCTTTGCAACAGAACTCTTCCTTGCCACGTGGACATAGCACTTACTATTAGCCCCTCTGGCAGAGATTACAATCCTTTGGAAGCAGTGGCAATAACTCAAGGACCTGCAGTGCACACCCTGGATAGCACAGGGGGAATCCCTTCCCATGGAGCTGGAAATGAAAATAACTGAAAGCAAATGTTTAAGACTCCTCAGTAAACAAAATCAGCGATTAAAGCCAACCCAAATAATCAGACACATTTTGTTCTCTCTAATCATCAAACTACTGTCCAGATTGCCTTTGATGTGTGAAAAGAAAAGATTGAATGTGGAGTTTATTAATTTCCTTCTTTAATAACTGACTGCGTGATGCCCCATTTGTTATGTATTTCTCCCTCACACTGTTCCAAGAGCAAATACAAGTTTTAATATTGTTTATGTTGCTATCATTTGAAAATTAATAGCTTTTCATATATCTTTTGACTTCCTAGTAGCTATGAGGAAAAAAAAAATCTTAAATATATTCAAGGCTAAGTGTCATTTAAACTGCCTCTGATATACATGTATTATAGTAAATTACCATAAACATGCTATGCAGTGATGGAGACAAATGACCAAAGAGAAAACCCATGTAAACAAGATAAGTAAAACTGTCTTATACATATTTAAGGGATCCATAAATGAGAACTGGTCATAAACTTGACAAAGGTAATAGAAGATAGATGTTAAACTTCATTGCTATAAAATTGAGGTTAAAAAGGTGATATAAATATTTTAGTCTTTTACCCAAGATTCTATCATTAAAGATTTAGTCCCTCTTCAACTGCTTTGGGGGAATTTGGAAGGGGTTTGGTTTTTTTCTTCCTTTTTCACTTTTTTTTTTGGTAAAGTTTTGCACCTTCTGTTAGTTATTTTGAGTTCTGCTCCTTTCTTCCCATGTTTCTCAGCTTATTAAGTGTTGATCCATCATATACAGGTATATGCCATGCACCCAGAGTTGCTAAAAGACAGCTGCCAGCTTTCTGATGACAAAGCTTACAAACATGGAGGTCAATTTTCTACCAATTAGAAATCCATGTTAGTGGTATTATAGTTGAGACCCACAGGTCAGTTCTGCAACGAAAGAGTGATGTCTTCCTCAGCCCAGAGGAGGGCTCAGAGCTTTTTCACCTGTTGCTCCATGTCCTGAGCAACCTGCTGTAGCCAACCCTGCTCTGTGCAAGGCCCCCGGACTGGGTGACCTCCAGAGTGATCTCCCAGATCTCCAGAGTGATTGTTCTGCAATCCCCATTCCAGAGCTCCTCTCTTGCCAGCCAGGTACTGGGTGACCGACCTCCCAGCACTGCTCCACACCAACCCTCCTGAGCAGAATTTGACCCTCCAGGTTCAGCTGTTTAAATACTTCTTGACCCTTTGGTCACTTCTCCAGCCCTGTCATTACCCCAGTCTCAGCAACTGTAATTAAAAGAACAGCCTACAGAAGGACAATGAGTCCTCTTCTTATACCACAGATGGTGTGATTACAGACATGCAAGACTGTGCCCTCCCCTCCACTGTCCTTTACCTTCTGCAAGGTTACCAGCTTCAGGAGTAGCTACTTCTAACCAAGTACAAAGACCACACGATGAGAAATAGTTTTGTTGCCAAAAGACTGATTTGTATCATGACTTTGTGGTATTTGGTATTTTTTGTAAGCTCCCAGGTACTCAAATACAATATCTGCATGGGAATCTCACCACATTCAACTTCTAGTTCCCAGAGTTGCCAGGAAGAGTTAAAAAAATGTGGCAGAAAGACAGAACGGATGCTTTAGGGATCCAGAAAAATGTCTGAAAGTTATTTAAAAAAAACCCAAAACAAAACACTTATTTTGTAAGGTCAGCCTCAAAAATTGTGGCATGGCTTCTAACCTTTCATAAGTTAGACATACCAGCCTAACAAACAGATCCTTCTCATGGGCTTGAATGCTCAACATCTTAATTCAGAAACACAGCTGCCACTGATTTACACCAACATCTGCCCCAGCACAATTTAATGACACCTTTTTTTTCTCCTTATATAAATAAATACATACCCATGAGGTGTGTAACATGGAAACAACTGTTAATGCTCGTTGCATGTACATTTAAACATCATGTAGCTGTTGATCTTGGGTTTAGTTTCCTGTAGCCATCTTTAATTATTTTACTTTTTTTTTAAAAAAAAAGGGGAAAGTGAGGTTGATTTATTGCATCTATAAGTTTGGGATAGATCTTTATGTTCTACTTATTATCATACAAACAAAATTCCCCTGGAACACTGTGAGAGCATGCTGGTATCTAGGGTCCTGCTCTTTTGCTCCATCTCAGAGATTTCCTCATCAAGTCATCTCAATTTTCAAGTGTTTCCCCTCACCCCCAAGAGCCACTCCTGATAATTGCCTAACTCTGAAAGCCAAGCAAGGTCTTTTCTGGCTTATATATTAGTAGCAGTAGACTCTGTGAAATCAGAGGTTAGTTAATAAGCCATCTGGACAGTCTGGACTGTCACTACGGCCCTGGCAGAAGTAATAACACTGATTTAGCCAGCTAAGTAACAGAATGTAACTCCGAATATACCCAGGTCGTAGAAATCTATACAGTAAAAAAATAACTGCCATCCATGAGCAATCACTTTTGAGGCAGGAACCATGGGGAAAAGACACTAACATCCAAAAACATTCTGAAGCATTTTGCCCATAGAGTTAAATTTCTAGTGTTTATTTTAGGTCACATACTTCAAGGGAAAAGAGGAACTTTTTCACCTTTTTCCTATTTTGAGCTCTTCTTACTCAAATTGAGTAAAGACAGGACAGAACCAAGGCCCTCGATCCAAATATTCCCACACTTTCTGCTCTTCAAAAACCAACATCTGTACATTGTGCCTGTGATCCATCTCCCCTCCGTGACTGTCACTGTTCCCTGCCCTCCCTCTCTGAGCCCGCTTGCCAGTCTGTTTATTTTCTCTTCATCAGCTTTTTTGGGAAGAGGCCATTTCATTTTCCATCAAGTCTCCTCTCTTCCATCGATTCTTATTCTGTATTTTTCCCTTTTGCCCTCACACAGCACTACACACATTTTCCTCTCCATTAAGTTAACTCACAATTCATCAAGATTGTGCACTCCAGAGCCAAACAGATATGGAGCTGTTTTAGAAGAAAAGGCAGCGATTGCTCCAGCTTGCTAATAAAGGGTATCAATCTTGCTCCCTTTTAAATGAAACATGTTGTAAGCTTCTCTTAGTCACACTAATGAAAGTATTTTGCCAAGTTTATCCCTAGCATGAGTCCCAGACCGAAAAGTGGAGGAAGAGGGGGGTATAGCAATGAGAATAATGGACCTATATTTTTAGTTAATGGATATTACGTATCAGAAGAATTAAGTACCTTTTGGGGCTAGGAGAAGGATAACAACATTCACTTCTGTACTTGAAGCAAAGGGCCAGGACTCTCACTCCAAGATGCAAATACAATGGTTTCCATGAGTTCAGTGTAGAAAACATTTATGAAAGTCTTGGGAAGGGGTTAGATATTTTTCTTCCATTATTGAAAGGGTTTTACACATTCAAAGTGAGGAGACATAGTTAACTCAAATATCCTTCCTCAGGATTTCATTGCCCCAGAGTAACCACTACTAACACTTGTCACAAAGTACTCATCTAACAGGATGGTTCTCTAATCTCATGTGGCAGCTCGAGAAGTGCAGCTTCCAGTAAGAACCGTTCATGCTCCTTGTACACATGGTGGAGAATGGCCTCTGTAAACTGCTTCGGGAGATTAGGGTTTCATTTCCAGGGATGGAAAAGGAGCTGTGTGCACACAGCTGAGGACTACATTTTTGAAGTCACTTACTTTCCTGCTAACATTACTTCAGGACTTAGAATCCATTCCTCCCCCCATCACAAATTCTATTTTCCCTGTTTCTTCTTCATCTCCTCCCCTCACCAGCAGTTAGTGAGCATGGATAGAGTTTAATGTAAACTGTGCAGCTCATGATCTGCTCTACAGTCTCCATATATTCTTTACCTTATATTTCTCAAGAGAGGAGCTGCAGAAGATCTTTTCCCCCTTTGCAGCTGCAAGGGTTACTCAGCATAGGATTGACAAAGCCAGCATGCATCCTTTGCTTCTCCATCACCAAATTCTGTACAAGCCCACACCAGGACCCTGTCAAAGGGCCCAAGAGCAGAGGGAGGAGGCAGAACTGAATTAGGTCCTCACCTCACTGCTCTTTTGAGTCTATCCAGCACTCATTTCCCAAGTTCTGGGTGCATTATTGCAATGGAGAAAGATGCAACCACCTCAGCCTTATCTAGTGCCTCCCCTTACCTCCAGCTAATCTCCCATTACAATAGTCCCAATTACTGCTCTTAATGCAGTATTCTCCCTTATTTCCACAAGGGATCTCATTTGCCTTCATGCTGAAATATGTCATATCACCACTTATCACAAATTGCAATTTCTCTGCCTCTCCTCAGGAGTATATTTTATACCTGCCTCCTTTTCCACAGCTCAACAGGATAGATCTTTAAGAATAACAGAAAAGGTGGTCTACTTGAGTCTTTATACTATAACTTGACCAAAAAACAAAATTAAATTTAAAAAAATAGGCAGGATGGGGGAAAAAAAAAAAAAAAAGCCAAGTAACCATCAAAACACAGGATCTTAGCATCCAGAAGTTCACAATTGTCAAGATCGACTCATTTCATGGGAAAATGTAAACAGCACTTTTTATTTGATAAGCACAAAACATGAACTGTGATGATGACAAAGTTGTTGTGGTTGGGTTGGTTTTTTAAGTGATAAATGAACTCCTTGGTTGTTTTCAAAAGAGAGACCGTACAATGGCAGGGAATAATTGAATTGTAAAGACAGAGGCACAGATGGGTAACAACTCTGTCATTTGTTCCTGAAACTTCCTAAATGAAATTCACATCAAAATGTGAAAATCTGTAAAGCATCATTAATTTCAAGGGATCAGAGTAAGATTTTAAGCAGAAACTATGAAATAGTTTCTGCATGTACTTGTCTGATGTCTTTCCTATTTCATCTAATTAACAATAAAACAGATGTCCCGTGACAAAATCAGCTTTTTCATCCAATAACACTCTGACAATCTAAAAATGCCAATCCCTTCACATATGTAAGTTAAATGTCACTGGCGAGAGCTGATGAAATTTAGAAATAAAAGCAAAGTGAATATTAACATTGGCTAACTAGTTACAAGGATGCAAAAACCCTATTGTTAGACCTTCAAAGTTGGAGTTCTCTAGTGCAGTGATTTTTTGGTCTAACCCTGTTCACAGTTCTTAAAGCGTAATCTTACAACACTCAAGTTAAATTGGTAAGTTACAAATCTTAATACATTTCAAGTATTCAAAGCCCTTATAAAGGCTTATATTCTGAAGTAAAAGTAATTTGTATTTGTTGCTGTTCATCTATAGGAGCCAAGAATAAAGGAAGACTAAACTTCAATGCAGAAAAATAAAGCAGTAGGTTTATTTAATAGCAAAAAGGTTGCTATTTTCTTTACCTGACTACATAAAAACAGGAAAACTCACACCATTGGTATGCACTTACAACACACAGCTCAAATATTCCAGCACCATAAACATTGACTTTTTATTATTCATTGGCAGTCTATATATAGTGCTAATTTACCACCTGCCCACCTCTAGATGGTGCAAAGGGAGTTCACATGCAGATTGCCATCAGAGACAGGTTATTCTCAGGGCAAGGAATTCTCCAATTATTCTAATAATTGTCTACATTATTAGAAGTTACACCTGGAGGAAGGTGGCCAAGGATACTTCAGACAGAGATGCCTATTTTAGAAACATTCACAACCTTCAGTTTAGGAATGCCTCCTCCTTGCATGTCCCCTCAAGTTATTTTTGACATTCAAAAGATACCCTTCAGTACAATACAATTATTCTGAAGATACTACATCTCTTTATGAAATGTGATATACAGTACTCAGAGCAACCCTGGAGAAGTTAATCATAGTTGCAATCATGTGTCTTTCCCAATTCATGCAGTTGTGTGATTGACAGAAACTCCCAAAGCAGAACTCAATTAAGTGTAATTTTGATTCTCATAAGACAAGTCTGCCTTTGTTGTAACACCAAAATCAGTTCTGAAACACAGATAAAATAGATATTAAATAATGTAATCTGCAGCTCCTCAGATGGAATAAATGCTACCAATAATAATGCTGCCAGTTACCTTCTGCAGACTTCAGAGTCAGTTTTCTCCAAAACTGAAATATAAATATCTCAAGTTATAGGATACTACGGGGCAGATTTTCAAGGCTTTTAGGTACCTCAAAGTCCAAAGACTCCCAGGGATTTTCAGAAACACCAAGACTCCTACTTCCATTGAAACAAAAGAAGTTGCAAACTCCCCTCAGAGTATCAGAACTGAGAACATATATTGTGCCAGAATCACCTTCAGCAGAGTATAAAGTCTGTGATGCATCTGCTTCCATATAAAGTAGTGTTTTGCTGACACAGGGGGCAGGGCTGATGGTGCAGCCGTGCACTGCTCTGTGGGAATAATCATCATGATTTATCATCCAAGAACTTTGAAAACTTCTGGATAGTTGTAATAGTACTTCCTTGAACAGTATTTAACTGATTAAAAATTTGATCAGTTCACATACACTAATTTTTCTTGCCACACCAAAACCATTTTAAGCAGTATCTGGTTCTTCCATACAATCCATGATCTGACAACACTTTTCACATTCTCCACTCAACACACTGAGGAATAAGATGAAAGAGTCTGAGTTTGTCACTTACGAAGTGGCCTCTGCCAGACTGAGGTCAGGAACTAATGCCATCTCCCTTTTCAGTTCCAACACCACGCCAGACACAGGACTGTTTCCCATTACCTGTCTGTTGTAGCTACCAGCTGTTTATTTCTTGTTTAGTGGTTGATACCAAAGCCCCTGGTAGCCACTGTAGTCACAGTAGTAGCATGTTAGAAGTACAGACAGGTTTGCTCCTTTCAAGCTCTTTCATTCTGCTCTTTTTATGGAGTACATAGTCAACAGAAAGGATACAAACCCCCAAGGTGTGGTTACAGACCAGCTCCCTACAGGAATGAGCTGGCCACTACTCAAAACATTTCTAGTGAGAGACAAATTCTAGACGTTCAGTTTGGGTCAGCACCACGAATGCCCCCACAGCATACTGGGATGACAGTGTCCTTCCCCAACATGCTATTAGTTACAACAAAGCACAGCCAAGGAAGGCACACTTCCCCTGGGCTGTACACTTCTGGTGTGGACATGGGAGAAAACACTGCCAGAGAAACCTGATGGCAGGTAAAGCTGAGAGTTAAGGAAAAGAACGGGGGGGGAAATGGGTCTCAAAATAAGACAACATCTGACAGTTGAAGGTTAAACAGAAATGCTGCTTTACTGAGGTCTGGGGACAATCGGTGGTGGCTTTAAACACAGTCTCTGCTGCTCTCTAGTGGCCCAACACTCACCTGAGCACAACGGGTTGCTGGAGAGTGGAAATAGTTATTTCAGTAGCATCTCAGCCTCAGTTAGAAAGTTGTATTACTAAATATTAACAACTTAGAAGTGTGTAGGCTACTCTTATTCTATTTCCATGGTCCTTTGAGTTAGGGGATCTTCTATCTTTTGTCCTACTTCATACTATTTACCATAAATTAAAGCAATGCTAAAACATTTTTATAGGTCACTAAACTCTTGAAGGAGGATTTTAGTGGATGTTTCCAGTATGTATAACCTTACAGGCTAAAGAGGCTTTTTGGGCATTGCTGCAATAGAAGTGAATCCACCCCAGCCCTCCATACAAAGTGGGGAGAGGGGAACACCATGAAAGATCCACCACCTGACCATACACACTTGTGGAACTGAAGGGTTTGTATCCAAAGTTGATTTTGGTCTTCAAATTTTAATTTCCATCAATTTTTTTTTTCAGTTCCTGGAATGGTCCAAATTAATTGTTGGCTTTGCTAATGAGTACAACACAGTAGGATGCAAGTATCACATTGCACTGCCTGATGGCACTACAAAAACCAAATCTTAAGTCCATTTGTGCTGTAGTGTAGTCACAGCAGCAGAATTCAGACCTGGAGGGGGGTTTTCAATGTCTCAAAGTACAGCCTCATTCTTCTCCACCCTTTGGCTTGCATTCCTGGATTAGGATCAGAAGGGAAAAGGCAGAGAGATTCTATGAAAGAAACTTGTGCGAGGTCACTGCAATATTTGTTTTATCATTGTACATACAAACACACTTTGATTGCAGTGTGCCTCAGGCCTGCATCACCTTTGGTAGGTAGTGCATCATTTTCTTCCTTACACTAAACCACCATGAAATGAGAAATTACACAGAACATGACCAAAACTTCCCTCAGAGGAGGAAAAAAAAAAAAAATTAAAAACCCACAACAACAGAAAGAAGCTATTCAGCTTTTTATTCATCTATATTCCCCATTGTGATAAATTAAAAAAAATAAAATAAAGAAAATCCTGTGGAAGTATAACCAGAGTGCCAAGTAAACACATTAGTAGTACAAGTAGCTCAGCATATTCATGAGTGGGCAAAAAGCCTCAACTAGTTACAACAGACAAGTTTGGCACTGGGAAGAGCTTCTATTTTTAGCCCAGTTTCCAAAAGACATGTGGTTCATGCAGTCATACTACATGCAAGTGTTGTGTGTACTATCACTGCCCTGCCTAAGTAGCCAGTTGTAGCCCAAGTTTCATAAATTACAGAAACGAATAGGAACTTGGTTCATATAGGGAGTCTAAGAGGAGAGAGAGTCCCTGGAAGTGCTCCCTGACTGCAAAGCTTCCAGCCAGCACCAAGACCTACACACAAGGCCAGAGGTTTTATTGCTAACTCCTCATTTTCTCTATGTCACAATAACCCAGTGCAGTCAATACAGTTCCCAACAAGGGTCTGCAGTTCACTGCATGCTTCAGTCTACAATCCATACTGGTGCAAAACGAATAAATAATTGTTAAGATCGGTAAGGATCATACTTATCAGTTTGTTTAGGGACCCCATTATGCTGCAACATACAAAGTAAGACATGTGCTTTACTTCAAAGCAAGTGGAGAGAGAAAGCAAATGGGTCAGCAAGAGAACAAACTGGGGTATGACAAGGAGGGGTGGAAAGGGGACAGGTTTTGCCAGCAGCTGCCCAGCAGCAGGCAGGAATCCTACCTCAGCCTGGGTCTGTGTTAGCCCAGACATCACACAGACCCACAGAAACCATCCCCTCCCAGAGCACTGGGGATACAGTAACACAAAGTGGGAGACAGAAGAGAGAGTGTGTGACTTGGTGTTGTGTATAAAGTCAAGCCTGGATCTGAGGTCATCAGACAATTCAAGTCAGTTTAACATTCGTGGCATATTTATTTTTACCTAAATTAAATAAGGACTTCTGAAAACTGCAGAAATGGGTCTTTTTATTTATTTAAATTGCCTTTCATACTGTGTTAATAAAAGTATTGCATGACATTCTCAGCTGCTGCTCCCTTAGTAGCTGGAATTTTCTCCCTCTGTCAATTTCTAGTGCTGACATTTTACTTTTTTTATTTTTAAATCTTTAGGCTCAAGGCAAAATTTTTTTCGCCCTGATTTCCTTACAAACATTTGGGGCTTGCTCCTGCATTCCTTGAAGCCACTGAAAATCCTGAACGAGCAAGGAATGCAGAACCAAACCACAGAGTAATTTATGTTTTCTGTTTTACTTGCTTTGAAAGTCCCTGCAGACATATCACTGTTTATTACTACAATAAAACATTTCTAATTCACTCAAGTGAGTTAATGACTGAGAAACCTCCTGGATATTACCGAAGTGGCAAAACATAAATGATTACCATATTATTTTCTAAAAAGCAAAGCTAATAGAAGCTTTTTTTCTTTGTTAAGTACACCTGCATTTGATTATTTGTTACAGTGTTTTACAGCTGAATAGCAAAGCTTCTGCAGCCTGCATGAAACCTCAATCATGTGCAAGGCTGTAAGAGATCTATAACTTTTCAGCCCTAAACACACAGAGGGAAGCCATCATCTTGGAGTGCATATGGATCGTGGAAATTACCACAACTGAGGTTAATGAAACCCCACCAACAGTCTTCCCTTTTTGCTTGTATTGCAAACAGCTCAGTCAGCAGCAGCTGTTCATCCAGGACCTGACTTCAAGCACGTGTGTACAAGAAGGTTTATCCTCACCGGGTCAGTTTTATTTACCTGTTACATATGGTCAGAGTATCAAATTAGGAGCTGACTTAGGGCCTGTTTGTTGGGTTTTCCAACCCAACACCTCCTCAGCACAACAGACCCTTTATTGCTGCAGGTGCATCGGGCTGTGCTGCTGACACAAATAAAGAGCCCTTTAATTTCAGTGCACTTACTCTTCGTTTGCAGTGGCATGGAGAAGGATCACATGCAGGATGCAGGACTGTGCTGGCTCCACACAAATCACAGTAAGAAACAGGAATACCTGAAGCACCAGACCGGTTTTGACCACACAGTGGCAGCAGAATCAAGACACTGCTCAAGCAGGTCCTGTAACGAATATGTCACAGGAGCAAACTTCCACTAGGTCTTCTTTGGGGAAAGAGGGAAGTAGTCCTATAAAAACACATTAGATAAGATGCATAACTGATAGCTGTAGGGAATTTCCCAGAGTTTAAGCCCTCAATTCACCAGTTCCAGCTTGAGACACTTGATTTAGGGATAACTCATTTTGTTGTAATGACCCAACATATGTTTTGAACCAGACTGAATGCTGTGCCAAAGCACAACCTCTGCCACTAGACTGCCTTTTAAGAGCTTCAGAGGAAGGGTGAAGAAAATAAAATGAGCTTTCTTACCTCACAAACTACTGTAAACACAGGAGGAGGCAAATCCCATCAGCACTGTGCTGGAAGCCTTCAAGAAACATTGTGGAGCAAATGGTTGTGACCCAGTTAATTGCACAAGACTCTTGTAGTTTAATGGGAGTTTTGCTCAGTCAACAAAAGTAAAATAATTAATAAATGATAGCAACAAGCACAGGCAGAGGTCTCAATCTGCTTCCCACTTGCATAAGTAATTCAGGAAATACTGTCTCAGTGTCCAAAACGTTTCTATTTACGTCACCCAGAACCAGTGTGACAACAAATTGGTTTGGAAGCACAAAGGTGCAAGGTCAGCCATGTCTTGTTCCTGGCTGCCATCAGAAGAAAGATGGCATAGGACCTCTTCCCTACTATCAAGTAGATAATCCTCCACGATGGAGTGATATCCCATGACAGTCTGGGGTCCCTTTGTGCAACGATCTTAACCCAAGGGCAGCAACGCATCTCAGCCATTGTACAACAGCAGAAGCTGATATAGCTGAGAGCCTGCAGGACCCCGTGCAGGCTGCATGGCCCGTACTACACAGCATCCTCTTGTCAAAACACCCAGTGCAAGACTCTGACAGTATTCAATTCAAACGGAGCAAGCAAGAGGCAGCCCAGGAAAACAAACACCAGATGGAATGGAGGAGCAGGGTGGGGAAGAAGAAAAAAAGCTCTGTGGTCTGCAGCCTCCACAAAGCCTCTTTGAGGAGATGGGCTGAATGGTGGTGGTGGGAGGGAGGGGCAAGATAAGAGATGGGGAATTTTCCCTCTTGTTCCAGAGCCCCGCAGGGACCCTGCTCCAAAGCCAGCACTGCCCACCTCTGCACATCCCTGCTGAGCTGTTCTAACTCCCACCAGGACAGACTTTGGGGCTAACAGCTTGGAGGAATCAGAAAAGCCTGGCCTAGGAAACTGCCACGGAGCAGGCAACACCACACACAAGCCAGCAGGTAACAGCAGGTCAGCTTCCACAGCAGTTAGGAGGAAAGATTTGGGGTTCTGGAGCTTCACTGCAGAAGAGAGCAAAACTCCGCACGTTAATTAGCTGCCCTCCTCCAAACTGAGCCCATTGCTGCAGCCAGGGGTGAAGCAAGAAATGCTGAAGCACCGTCTAAGGGCAAAGTGAATCATCCACAGCATTAAACAAGCTTGTCAGGGGATGAATATGTGCAAACTTAGAGAAGGAGAGCAGCATGTATGCACCATGCACATTTTTCAGTTGGCTGTGACCATTTAACTGAACAGAGAGTCATCTGCCTTAATCATTACTATTAAATTTATTATTCATTAACCACATGAATTATTTAAATTTAGAACTATGGATCCTGGAAGACAGTGTGAGACACTGACTGCTTTCAGTTTCTGACAGTTGGCAAGAGCCTGTCTTCTGGTACTGCCAACCTGAACTCCTCAACAAGTCAAAAGTGGTCTTGGACTGCTTTAAAGATAACATTTTAATAGTCGTTTTAATGTAATTCTCTTTATTTTATCAAGACTTTATAGTTGATGGCTTCATTTTTCCTTCCTCAACCAGATGGCTAAAAGTTTGCTTAAAAGCAAAATCTGAGGTTCTCATGGAATACCAGAACTCCAAGATCAGATCTTACAAAAACCCTTTCAGTACTACAAGATATCCAACAAGTCACTAACCTTGGCCAATACTCATAGTTCATGTTTCTCTTTCAAACTACCTTGTTACTCTACATGAGGAAAGTTTGGGCTGAGTACACAGTACTCCAACCATGCCTCAGGTAACTGAACCCACAGGTCTTAGAAAAGGAAGTTGAACCAAAGCCTTCCAAGTTACAGCCAGTTGCTCAAACACCAGCACCACTTTCTTCTGTGTTTGCTTGCAAGAGGGACACCTCTTAACCTCAGCACTTCCACTACCAACATTTGAACAAGAGCTCAGCAGGCACCTTTCAAGTTTTAGACATGGTTGTTAAAACAAAGAGGATTAGGAGAAACCACCACTATTACAAACCCGGTTTCCTGCATTCTCCTAATCATCTCTTTTAGTCACCCTCAGGAGAGAGCTGCTTCCTGAGCCCTTTCAAGCATCCTACACAGCTACTTGGTAACTAAATCTCAGGAAAAAACATATTGAATAAACAGTGCCTAGTGACACTTTTTTTTCCTAATGGCAATTAGGTAGAAGACACTTTGGAAAGTGTATCACATGCAGTCACAGGAATCTGCTCCCTAACCTAGAGAGGAGGGCTGAAGGTTTAAAAGCCAGAGCAAAGGACAAAGTTACTGAAGAGATTCTGTTAAAGACGGATGTACCAATTAAAGTACAAACTAGGTGAAGGAGAAAATAGTGTTGCTACAAGAAGGACAAAAAAAAAAAATCCTTTCTTTTGATCAGATTGTGAGCTGTTCATTAAAAGCTTTTTGGCCAAAACATGGCATGCAGTCTTCTGCCTACAATATTTTCATGACAATAATACTTTTTAAAAAATGCTGAACGCTTGATAACAATAATATTTTTAAAAAAAGTCTGAACTATAATGCTCAGATCCAAACTCCTCAAAAATTCTGAGGTTTTTGTTTCCTTTGACCTCACTCCT
Source organism: Brachypteracias leptosomus (assembly GCA_013401335.1). Lineage (NCBI taxonomy): Eukaryota > Metazoa > Chordata > Aves > Coraciiformes > Brachypteraciidae > Brachypteracias > Brachypteracias leptosomus. Next base: position 18,858 of record VYZX01000861.1, read on the forward strand.
ATAGAACTTTGAAATATCTAAAGACATTTTAAAGAAGATTAATAAGAAAGATGGGGATAGACTTTAACAGCACCTGTAGCGATAGGGCAAGGGGTAATGGTTTTAAACTAAAATAGGGTAGATTCAGACTAGATAGAAAGAAGAAATTGCTTACAATGAGGGTGGTGAGACAATGGCACTGGTTGCCCTGAGAGGTTTTAGATGACCGTCCCTGGAAACGTTCAAGGTCAGGTTGGATGTGGCTCTGAGCAACCAACCCAGAGAGATTGTGGAGTCTCCTTCTCTGGAGACTTTCAAAACCTGCCTGGACATATTCCTGTGCGACCTGCTCTAGGTGAACCTGCTTTGGCAGGTGGGTTGGACTAGATGGTCTCCAGAGGTCCTTTCCAACCCCTACTATTCTGTGATTCTGTGATCTAGTTGATGTCCCTGCTCACTGCAGGGGGGTTGGACTAGGTGACATTTAAAGGTCCCTTCCCACCCAAGCTATTCTATGATTCTATGACTTTTTCTTTAATTTCAGCCTTCTTTTTTTCAGATTATATTTCCTGAGAATAGTTTCCTATATTTGCAATTTTTTCACAAAGGGACAAAAAAAGAAAAATATTTCTAAAAACAATGCAGAAATTTACTTTTTAAAACGATAAAAGTGTAATGGAAAGATAGAGATAAACATGTAATTTGAGATGACTTTCAAATTTTACTTAATTCAGAATAAATAACTTAAAGGGACCAGATATGTCCAATAACTTATTTCTAAACTGTTCAGACCACAAGGCTTTTTCCTGTTATCGGTAGATAACTCTGAGACATGTATTATGTGGCCTGCCCAAACTTATTTTTCCTCAATGAGGAATTATTCCCCCTAAATAAGTCACCTGTCCTCTGATAGAATTTCAGTTAATAAGAAGAAATTCAATATGTTTATTGTACATCCCTTCTGCAACTCCCTGTTTATGTACTGGAGTACATTCCTGGAAAAAGAAGGAACCCACCAGCTTACACTCATATAAACCTACTTGGTCATCAAGACAGAGTTGGATGAAAGATGCAAGAAAACTAACACTTGTGTTTCTCACATATTCATTGAGGTCAATAAAATAACATAAGATGTCTCAGGATTGCTAAATAAAAAAATAAAAACAGTTTTTCTCAGCTATATTTTTTTTTTTTATAATTACTTTCCTCTTAACTAACAATTCTACCGTGCTGAAATGCTGTAATTCAGTATTGCCATGTCCAAGCGGCATATTTACTATGCTAGGACTCACCTGATTTCCAACAATGTGAAACAAATTTCAAACAGAGTTTTAACTTGTTATTACTGTATTTGAGGGGAATGCTTGGAGCTGTCCAAGTCTCACACACGAAAAAAAAGGTTCTGTATTGTATAGACTGCAAAATCTTCAAAGATATGGGAAATGGGTCACCATGAAAGTCAAGGAGACCATTCACACACACAGAACACCACAGACAGCAGTTCACAAGCTCAGACCTAGCACACTGCCTTTGGAATTTCAATTTTAAAGTTGGATCCCAGGTACAGAGCCATGTGGTCTACTACCTGACTTCATATCTCACCTTTGTCATGTGGATTTCATGGAGCCAATTCACAAGTTTATTTTGGCCTTTATATAACATTTTAATCTTACATATGCATCATCTTTCTAATCTACACAAAACAGAGTTCATCACAAAACATCCATTTCTCATTGATCTCCCGAGAATAAATTTGTCATCATCAGGACCTTGCTAAATTACCCTCAACCTTAGCTCAGCACATGGTCAGCAGGCGTGACATGATGCAGAGTGAACTGCTGTGCTAGAAAATTTAATTGGTAAAGAAACTACAAATGGTAAATTAATTCATCAGGGTAAAATAGATACACAGAAATATGTGCATATATTGACATATACATATGTATGTATATATACACACAGAGAGAGCTACTGTCACTGAATTCAGCCAGGACTATTCACACATGACTTTAAGGATCTGTGAATTTACCATTTGGTAAAGAAGTTAGCGAATCAAATTTACCATCAGTATTTCACATAAAGAAAAAAAGAAATACACTGAAGATCGTGAGGAGTCTGGAGAATATGATGTATGGGGAGCACCTGAAGGAACTGGGAT
>VYZX01000863.1:13084-28810 GCA_013401335.1 Brachypteracias leptosomus
TACAAAAAACTGTTTTCTAACTAGAAAATCTTGATATCTAGCAGTTATAGCATAGCCCTGTGTGGCTGAAATCCTCACAGGGCAAAGCTACAGCATACTGTGGATGTCTGCTGAGTCTTCATTGCTTATATGTTCAGCCACTTCCCTCATGAGGTGCGTTTTCTTCACATTATTATTATTACTATACACATTCTGTTGCTTCTCTTAGCAGCATGGCTCGTGTGGTGCCACCACTCTGGGGAGTCTATCTGGGATGGAAATTAACACTTCACCTGAACAACCAGATGGGGCCTCATTCAGTAATAAGCATGCCTCAAGTTTTTTCCAGAACAAAAAGTATTTAGCAGAATAACAAGCATGAAAAGCTTAAATCTTTGGCAGATCATGTGATAGAGGATAAAGAGGATGCTGCCATGTGTCCTATTTTGACCTGAAATTTTCATGATGATTTACATCTGTTCAACACATGCTACTTTTCTGAAGTTGCTGGTTTTCACTAGTGAGCAAATAAAGGTTTAAAGTTAAGTTACTACCCATCTAACTTGGCTCATGTAGAGAGTCAATAGCTTCTAAGAGGGTCAAGTTAAAGCTTTACCGGCAAGTCCTTTACTAAACTTGGGTCCACAGATACCAGTAAAAACTGAATATTTTTGGTTCGTGTCCTTCAGTATAAAAGAGAATGTAGCTAATATTACTGTTTATGGCTGATCCCACCAAAATAAATTGAGAAGAGAGAGAAAAGGAGGTAAAAAGTGATATTTTAATGGCTCACCCCTCAGAAGAAGCTGTGCAATGCCTCTGGTAGAGTTCTGGTAGAGTGAAATCATGGTTTCCCAACTTTGTAGTCGTAATTTCTACTGATTTCCTCTAGAGTAAAGTACGGTCTTTCTTCCCCTCCATCCTCATGCCCTCAAGTTAAGGGTCTAAGGAAAACCATAAATCATTGCTCTTGTTTACCCAGACCCCAGCCAGGATCATTCCCCTGAAGTCCTGTGCCAATAGGAGTGCTGTGAAAGAAGAACCAATTCCCACTTGGGTTTCTGAATTTGCCCAGCAAACCCTGCTGCACTCCATCACCACTGCTGGGAAGTCAGGCATTTGTCTTTTCCACAGGACAATTGCCTTGCTGGTGGCTAAGGACATCACAAAGCACGAGGCACTTCAAGCTGTGTTATTTCTACATCCCTCCAGGAGCTATTTTTCTGCAGATAATCTGCTTTTTATACCTCGTATGATGCTCTAACAAAGTTTACATGTACCACAATGCTCAGAACATTACCCTTAAGTAGACAGAAGATGCATTTCTGTAGAGAAGTTCATTTAAGCACTCTTAGTGTAAACAAAATACTAGCAAATCTTTTCTCTTGATGAAAAAATAGACTGGAAACTTATTTTTAAAATAGGGGTGATAGTAATGATGAGTAGGTCAGATTATTATTATATTGAATAGGTCAGATGATGATGATGGTGATTATTATTTTATTAACTTCAAGTATGCTTTATTAAAGAGGTAAACATTTTATTGATTTTAATAGTTGGATTAATTATTGAGCATGTCAAAATTAGGCCTCTGTTAATAGGTTTTGAAGATCTTATTGCAAGGGTTGTGCAAAAAAAGTAATTATTGTTGTACTTCAAGCCTCTGCAACTGGACTTGAGAATTTACACCAAAGAGAAATGCATTGATAAGATAGAGCAACGAGAATACAGTGGTTTTAGTACTTGTGGGCCTGAAATTAGACAGCTAGGTCTTCATCATAAAAAATGAGGCAATTCCATATGCTTATACTTAGAATTTATTTGTCAATTAGTTGTTTGTATAAACACTAATAAATTTGATAGATAATATCTATACAAAGTGACTCATTGCACCAGGGAAATTGAAAAAAAAAAAAAAAAAGAAATTGACATGATCAATTTTAACTAACCAATGTCTAAATGTTGAATAAACAAACAAAACCAGGAAAAAAATATGTTGGGCAAATTCTGACAACAAACACAAAGATACTTTGAGCTGCCATGGGCATGCAGTAAGTAAAACCAGCAGGTAGATTTCTTTGCTAAGTATTTGCCCCATTTTATTCACAGTATATTTTACTTTTGCTTTCAACCTGCTCAGCCACAAGAAGTTTGAGGCATGTTTAGAGAAACATTACACTGAGATTTAATTTAATGCAGAAGTTAACTCTTTGTCAAGAAAACTCCAAAATTAAGACTTCTGCTCTCTTATTCCTCCAGATTTAAAATAAAATGGAAGGGAAATGACTATATGGAGTGCACAAAGCTCTGAAAAACTAAAGGTTTTGGTATTTATAGATTTTTTTTAAAGTAGTAATCACCCTGCTATGATACACTTGAAATTAAGTATTACAAATCATACTGACATGCCTATATTTACCTAAATAAAATGAAGTTTTATTTACAGCTGAATCGTGTCCATTCCCTATAATATCTTGAATTAGATATCTAGTTTGCCAACACAATCAATGGTTACCAGTACCTTGGAAAATGCACCACTTTTTGCAACAATATTGTTCTTCACTGAGCAAAGTTGACAGCCTGTATACTAAAGATAACTGAGTCACAGATTATACAGAAAAAATAGAGCATCCTTTCCTTTTTTTCTTTTTTTTTCCTCCTTTTTGTTCTCTTTTTTTTGTTTGTTTATTTATTTTAACCATTAGTAAACAGTTATACCAACCATTAAAATAATGCATCAATGAACTTGTCCACCTGAAAGGAACAAAACTCAACAAGATGGGTCCTCCTAATTAGTTGCTCAAATAACTTCTGTCTTCAGTCTCTATCAGCATCAGTAGAAACTAGAAATATTTTAATTTATTTTGAAGTTGTTGAATCAAAGATGTGTGAGCTGTGGGGCTGTTCTTGCAAATTGCTGATCACTTCTGGGAGCTGTTCTATGCTTCAAACTCTCATCATACCACTGGGGACTGAGAATGTTGCAGAGAGAAGAAAAATAAACCAAAATAGTTTCTGCAAACATTTACCTACATTTTAAATTAAGTCAGTTTTGCTTTCTTTGAACCTTATTTTATATTCAAGCTTTGGTGAGCATTGGCAGCATATTGACAAAAGGGAGTGATAGTATTTGTGGTTGCATATTAACATGATCATTCAGTCATTGAGGAAAAATGTCCTCCTCCTGTCCTCTCCCTTTATAGCTGAGCTGACATCATATGGTCTGGAATATCCTATTGGTGAGTTCGGATCAGCTGTCTGGGTTGTGTCCCCTCCCAGATCTTCCCATCCCACTTGGAGGGGATTATTGGAAAGAGCCTCGGTGCTGTGAGAACTTCTAGTCACAACACGGGGGTGTTACCAACACCCTTCTAGCTGCCTGTACAAAACCACTGTGCCATGAGGGCTGCTATGGGGAAAATCAGCTCAGCCACACCCACTACACACAAAGATGATAATCATTATTCATTCATCACTACAATTCAGTAGGCAAAGTTTTCAAAGTTAGAACACCAGATGCTTCAGGGGAAGGTCTATTCAAAAGGGTTTTTAACGATAGGACCAGGAGTAATGGTTTTAAGTTAGGAAAGGAGAGATTTAGATTGGATGTTAGAAAAAAGTTCTTTAATCTGAGGGTGATAGATCAGTGGAATGGGCTGCCCAGAGAGGTGGTGAAAGCCCCATCCCTGCAGTCATTCAAGTCAGGCTTGACGGGGCTCTGAGCAGCCTGCCCTAGGTAGAGGTGTCCCTACTTGTGTAGGGAGGTTGGACCAGATGACCTCTAGAGGTCCCTTCCAGCCTCAAACATTCTATGATTCTATTCTATGATTACTGTAACATCACTGTTTTGTACCTTGCTTCAATTTCCCAATCTAAAAAATGAGTCCATTCCCTATTTTGCAATAAAGCCCTTTGTAATCTAGAAGTATCTGCCTGTACACAAAAAAAAGACAATACTTTGATTCTAGATAATATGTGTGAACAGCATGTGTCTTCCAAGTTGTTCACATCTTTTATTTGCATTGTGCTAATGCTGAAGAGTCCAATGACAAGTCTAGACCTGACTTTGCTGGATTCTGTAGAGATAACAGAACAAAACACACAGACCTAGTTGATAAGAGTTGACTGAGAACCTACTTCTGCATATTCCCATTTCCCTTAATGCGAACTGGGTTGACAAGCCTGAAATAAACATAGTTCTCTTTTAGTAGGAAAATAAGTGCAGACTTGGAAAGCATGGTGGTTAAAGACAAGATAAGCATGTCTTTTCCCCACTCCCCGCCCATGTATGTGCCTTGGTGAACTACACATGATCTGCAACCTTCCGTATCCTCACACACATTTAAAGGGCAGGATTTAATGGTGATTATCCAGGTTAGCACTTGGGAAGCATAACCTGAAGGTAGAAATTAGAAAGAACTGCCTGAAGTTCCCCACGAAACTCTGCAGAGAGTACAATGCACAGGAGGGAAAACCTACTGAGCAATTTGGAGAGTTATTTTTCAAGTTCATTAATAAATGTAGAGAATTTTAAAAAGGGAATTATGCCTCCTGAAGTCCTGGGGGATTTTACTACCTACTGTCTGAAAATTATCGTTTTTGTAGATAAGCCAATTAAAGGGAAATAAGGCTTTTGCATCATACTGTGGGTACTAAACAGGGAATTTAAAAGGATCTGTTTCTGCTTAATAATTTAATAAGATTTTTTTTTTCTATTCTCACAATGGCCAGTTGAAGAGCCAAACCTTTCCTATAATTTCAATTAGAAGCGAGTTATTTATTGTTTTGGGACATATGAGGGTGGGATTCATTCCTGCTGTATACAGTTCTCCAATAACAAATATTTTGGTTTGAAGAAGAGAAGGTTCTGAAATGGTGATTTATAGTAAAGGTGATAAGGAGGGAGCTGAAATGCAGATCTTCAGTTACTGCTCCAATTCCACTGCCTCTGAATAGTGCAAGAGCTCTTTTTATCTCCGTGGGCTCTGGACCTGCTCAGGCTAGAAGTGATAATATGTTAAAGGTGTCACCTGACATTTTTGTCACTGGAAAGGGAGAATTCTGAGCAACTTTGTTAGTCAAGAATAAGCTGCATTTGGATCTTCATGAAGTTTCATACTAGGAGTGGTCAGTGAACCTCCATTCCTTCAATTAAACTCAGATTGTGGACCTAGAATGCTTTGCTGTACATAAGCACATAATCCAGCTTTACAGTGAAGCACCCAAGGAAAACATATTGCTAGAAAAAGAGGGTGGGAGAGAAAAAAAGGAAAGAGACATAGACAGAGGCACTGCTGTGGATTGTTTTGTGTGCATGGAGACATGTACCAGCCCCTGTAGGCACACCCAGCACCCAGGAGAGGCTTTATCTGAACCTTCCTAGATTAGCTTGTAAAGATGCACAAGATAAAAGAGCTTTCAGTGAGTTTTTGTTTATGACTGCAACTAGTCAAAGTACTTTTGTTTGAACTTTTGTTTTCCTTTTTCACAGAAATAAGTTTCTGAATAAAAATAATGTTTCAATGAATAATTTTTGTTAGTCTCTCCAAAAAAACCCCAAACCTCAACAATTAACATATTTGGGATTTCAGAATTTTATTCAGCTTCAGCTTTTTATTAAATAACTGATCCCATAGTCAGTTTTTTTTAAAAAAAAAAAAGTCCTAGAGAAAAGTTATCTCTATTTTTCAATAAATTGTACAGGGGATGTAAGCAGGTAAAAGGCAAACACACTAAACTCTTTGAAATAGGTTGCAGATTATGTGCATATTGTTCTACTGCCACAGTATGGTATCAATTCCAGGCTTCATAGGAGCATAAGCCAATTTATTTGGTCCTCATTCTTGGAATGACAGCAGAGCAGGATCTGGGGAAGAGAAGCTGAAGGAAGAAAGAGCATCTTCCTTCTCTTCCTTCTCCATGATCTGCTCTTTCAAATGTTCTGATTATTCCGCTCTGCCAGAAGAGTGCCAGGGAGGTTTCTTGTGCAGCAAAGAGAAAAAGGCACGCCTGGACTAAAAAAAAATATGGAAAAAACCTCAGGGGAAAGAGAAAGAAGAAAAAGAAGAGCGGGACTAATGAGCCCATGCAAACTTCTAGGGAATCCTTCTTAACCCCCCCAAAATAATTCCTTCTGAGAAGGTGCAAGTAGAAAGTTGTTTTCTGTTTTCCACTGTTCAAGGCAAGAGCTAGTGATGAGCCAATTGGACAACAGGCTCTGCTCAAACAATTACACTTTTCTCCTAGACACAAGCAGAATATGCAGGTGTTCTGGGAAGTCTTTGAGTATAAACTGATGCTTAGTTTGCCTAGAGAAAAAGGCTGTCCCTCAGTAAGGGTCTGTGACTCCTGCTGGGCAGAGTGGGGCACACAAACCAAGGAGCTTCAAACATTTTCCCTCCAGCCTTATGGGTGGAATAAGAGATTTTTGTTCAGTGCAATACCATTTTTACTTTCTCTCTGTTCTACATATACTGGACAAATGAAGAGTGTAATACAAACTTCCAGGAGACACAATAAACATAAATTTATATTTATGCAAATATATATAAAAATAAATATATTATTTATAAAATGAATAATAAACACAATAAAGCATACTTACACTATATAATGCTCCTTGGTATAAATAATAATAGTCAAAACTGCTGGCATAGCCATATATTGTCTTCATGCTGCCATTCGAGATTTCTCCACAGTTTTTTTAGCACCATGTAAAATTGTACTACTCATCATTGTGAAATGGCTGATCCTTTATATCATAGCTATATGTGTGTATGTACATGCAAGTCCTGGTTTAGCGTCAGCCAGGAGTTAAGCACCATGTGGACAGTCACTCACACACACCCCCCAACCCCATCTCAGTTGGATGGAGAGGAGAATAGGGAGAAAAAAGGCAAAAACTCCTGGGTTGAGATACAGAGAATTTAATAGAACAATGCAAAAGGAGAAGAAACAACAGTAATAACATTAACAGTAATGAAATAATCTATAAAGGAAGTGATATAGAACAAATCTCTCTAAGGTTGCACTGACCACACAACCTCTCTCGCATTCTCTTCATCTCCCATTTGGGAGGGGAGGGGGCCATAAGTCTCTCTCTCTTATCCTCTTCCTCTATTTCGGGGGGAAAGTGGGGTTAGCAGAGAGCATCTGTTGTAGGTCTGGTGGACTTCACCTAAACCTCAACACAGACACACTGGGACCACTGCCCAGAGCCCTGAGAAGTTAGAGCCCGCTGAGAAGATGTGGAAGAAATACAAGCTGATATGTAAGCACTAAACCCAAAACCACTAGTACATCATAATATATTAGCATTGCTTTAATGAACCCAAAATTGAGGCAGCTTTTTTACCAGCTAAGGATCCATTCAAGAAAGCAAAGTGACAAATGCGGCCATCTCCTGGATGAGGAAGGTAGACCTAAGATTGCTATGTTAAGTTGTCTAATTTATTTTTTTTTCCTTTTAATGTGAATTTCTGACTTCAAATGTTAGGCAAAATTTTAGCTTTCATAACTTTTCTGTCAGAAAGGGGGAGAAGGCAGCTGGGGGTGATGGTGATGGTTTTGCACCATTTAATACCTTTATTCCATTTCCAGCATTCACAGACCAGATGTAAATACTGATGGCACATAGCATTATGTTCATATTTTTCTTTTTAAACCATTATGCTTGTTTTAATATGCTATTTTTTTTTTATTGTTTTTTTTTTTTCCAGGGACAGCTTCATTCAGAGTAATGGAGCACTGGGTATTAAATGAGTGTGCTGCTCATCTTGTTACTACACTTAATCTAAATAACCTTTTTTATGCTCTGTGGGAATGGCATTTTCAAAAGGCTATATAGTACTAAATGAGTGTATATGTCAGTAAGGATTTGCTAGAAAAATCAAATCTTCCTGACTAGTCAGTCCATTTATTCATTACTATTTACTACACATTCTAGTTTGGATTCCTGTGATCAGATCATTAACATTTACTGTCATCTTGGCAGCATTTTCCAACTTTTCTCTTTACCTCCTTTCTTGCCTGTTTTGTGCTGAGCAGCCTCTGCTAACAGAAGTTAGCTTTACAAGGATTATAGCACCAACATGTTAAACAGATTTTTTTTTTCCCCCATCAAGCTGGTTTATTGCACAGAAGGCACCTAAGAAATAAAGAAAATGTTAAATACAAGATTCCTGAGTACAACATTAAGAATATACTACAGTTACTGCCTCAATAAACAGCAGAGAATATTTTCTTATGAGATCACCACTTCTCAACAGGAATATTTTCTTATTAATACTTTTCAGGCCAGATCTTCAATAGCTATAAATCAATACATTGACCCCACACTGAAGACCTGCTTCTGACTTTGAAAAATACCATGCAATTATGTGAAGCCTCAGTGAATTTTGCTCTTTTTTGGTTTTTTTTCAACTGTGACTTCATTGGAATAAAATCAATTTCAGTAAACTTTTACTTAGCATAAGGAAAATAAGGAATTCTCCTGTTTGGAAGGATTTGTCCTTTATCTCATCAAGTGTAATGTGGCAAAAATGCTCATAAAATTGCTGACTTGGGCATAGACATAAGTGTATCCAAAGTTTCTTTTACTTTGGAGTATGGTACATGGCATGTTACTCAAAGTTCAAGGTATCTACTTAAAACCAGGGATGCTGTTTTCAAGTGACGGAAGCAAGGAAGGAATAAAGGTGTAGTGGGTCTGTCTGAGCTGATTTTCCTCATGCAGCCCTAGGACCCAGAGAGTGTTGATAACACACACCTTTGTTATGACTATCAGTGCTCACATGACACCAAAGGTACGGGGGGCNAGGGTAAACCCACCACAAAAGGCTACTTCAATTGCTTGCAAAATAAGTAGTGGGTCACAAGGATTTAGCTGAGGATTAAATCACTCAAAGACAAATTGTGATATACTCAAAACAGAGCTAATTGCTAAAAAATCCACAACAAATTATTAATGCAGCAGAGATACAACTAGCAGACTCCATCCACTGCTGCTTCATGTCTCACCAGGGCTAACTGGAAAATACTGATCACAATGATACGAATTTGGGGGGAAGGAGGAGAACTCTAAGGAATTACAGAATTCCATGTGAATTGCCACCTTTCTGGTTAAATTCTGATTGTCTATTAGTCAGCACTAATTAAGTCTCAGCATGAAACACAAAATGAGGATTTACCAAGAAAAAATTAAATCATTAGAATAACTTAACAAATTATATTTTTTTAATATACTTTTTCTCATCTTACTTTTTTTCTCTAGAGCTAAGAGGAAAGTCCAAACACTGACATCACATGTCAGTTTTCCTTAAGCAGACTATCATGGTCCTTTACCAGCATGAAAATCTATCTCAGAAACTGGGAGCCCTGACAACAACAGGCTTGAGCCAGGGTTTCTGGTGATGGAAATGGCTTTAGAGACAAGCAAGAAATCTGCTTGGAATATTGGTTAAAACCAAAAAATATTGGTGTTCCAGAGAAACACTTCAACTGTGCCAAACTGCCATGTTCTACTGGAAAAGAAGAAGTTTCAGCTGCAATATTTTTTACTGATTCTCCTTTGAGCAGGTTGGATTTCCCATTTCCAGCTGAGCTTGTAAGTAGTTCCATTAGGAAGATCATCTTGCAATTGGTAGACCTGGTATAGAGTCAAGAAGAACAGATACACAAGGAACTCTAGGTTGTCTGTTTTTCACTTTCATTCCTTAGAATTGCATGTTGAACGTGAGAGCTTTTGCTTCATTATCCTGAAACATCCTCCAAAAGTTATATAACCTTTTTTTTTTTTTCAATAAGCCTTTCTTGCTGCTGCATTTTGCAATGCTGTCAACTCCCCCTCTCCCTCAGATTAACTCACCACCAGACAGCACCATCAGGCACATGGTGTTGTGAATACTCTAGATTAGTTAGAGATTCATAAAGAAGGACATAAGATAACTGAGCAAGTCAGAGAAACCAAATGCTGGATCCTAACTTCATTTACACAGTGTAAAAAAACACCAATGAAATTGACAGAGCTACGTATGTTTAAATTAAATGTAAATAACTCCGCAGACTGCAAAAAACTGCCCAAGGTAATAAAATATTATATAACTGATGCTGGATAAGGCTTTCAAAAGAGGCAGCTTTCACCTTTCACCCATCAGAACACTGACCCTACCAAGCCTTGGCTCTTTATTTCTCAGTGTTAGAGTTTCAGTAATCCTAGATATGTTGGTTTGGTTTTTTCTTGAATAAAAGTTATTTTCTTTTCACTGGAGAGGGATTTACTGTGGAGCTGTTTAAAAACAAAGTAGTATAACATATCGGCAGAGACATAAACAAAAGATTCACGTATACTGCACCTAGGGTTGTGTTTGGAAATTCAATATGAATCCCTCTTAATAATCTTCAGCTGCCCAGATTTATGCATGGATAGAAAACCATGTTTGTGTTGGTTTGATCTTTGTTTCTGTGTCCACCTACAATATAAATGGACTTGGGAACCACACCACACACTGGGGTTTTATGGTGATTTCTCTTCTGTTACTCCATAGCAGCACCAAAATATTAACATCAAAGCAGATGTAAGCTAAAAATATAGCAATGCTTTTAAGCCTTACCTTAATAACCTCATCTTGGAGGTGTGCAGGATGTGGGATACGTCACTGCTATTTAAAAGGCAGAAAGGACACAGGGGCTTTCTGCCTTCAGAAGGTTAAGCTTATGCCACTGAAGAAGTGGAGAAGAAAAAGAGGGGAGATAAAATCTAGGGGGAAAGCAACCTATGAGCAAATCTTTGACTTCTCAAGAACAGTAAAATCTCACAGTTTTGCTTCATGTTTCATGGGTTGTGCCTCATGTAGTCCCACAATCCTGGGAATTAGAGGCAGGATCCATTGTACTTGCTTGGTTCCAGGCAGTTGCTATTTATCATCAGGGAAAGCAGCTCCATCATTCATGGATCTGCTCCATCATTCAAACAATGCCTAGAAACTTCTCACACTGATTTTAGAGCTCTCTTTTTCCCAGTCCCCACCACCATCTGATATCAGGTTCTTTGTTCTATTAAAGCCTGGGAGAGGAAAAAAGGGATGTAAAATGTAGGTATCTGTCTCAGGCAAAACTCTGGGATCTTAGGAGGGATCTTATGATGTGTCTGAGCTCCTGCCTTTGGTGGGGTGGAGAACTAGTTGTAAAATTGTTCCCTGAAAGTGTTCCTCAAAAATGGCAAGAGGAAATAAGGGAGACTTTTCAAGCTGGAAAATTAAGTCGCCCAGCTTGGCAATTAGTATTTCGTAAGACAATTAGGTTTTAAATAAGAAGATGAAAGAGGTTGGGAAGAAGAAACAAACAGTGCCAGAGGCAGCAAGTCAATCCAAAGTGCAATTATCCAGCAAAGGCCCCAAAAATAACAGGAACTCCCATTTTCTCACAGTGGCAGTGTTAAAGCTCTTTAATGACCAAACAAATTATATTTACAGTTCTCTTAAAACTTATTTGCTCCATGTGAAAACACTGAAAATGCCCTTAGTCTATGCAAAATGGAAAAATAGGCCTTATGTATCTGAGTTAATGACTTAGATCTTCTCTAAAATTGCACAAAGAAAAAAAGATTCCAGATTTTTAATTCTGTGCCCTAAATCTCCATGACTTCCATTAGCCCTACAGAAATTCCTACACCCATTGTGAGGCAGGGTACGTGTTTATCCTGCCCAGCAGTAGCTTGGGAGGTGTGGTCTTCAAAAATCCCAAAGTCCATCCCATGGGAAATAATAAATCTGTCGACCTTTCTCTTCATCCTGCATTTTGATGAGGAATGTGACATCTGCACCCCCGTGAGCTCTGCAGCGGAGATCAACATTCAACCTGCACAAGGGAAAATAGACTTGCCCACAAACATGAGTCAGAGAAGAAAAGGAGAGCAATAAATAACAAAACTGCAGCATCTGTAAAGTGCTGCCAAACCTCAGGGTCACATTAATGTTACCTTTCTTTTTGAAAATAAAAAAGCTTTAAAACTTAAATATTAAATTCTTAACGTGCATAACTTCAGGCTCAGAGTTCAGGACCAAAGGAAATTCTCCTTGAATGCCAGCATTTTTAGCATGAGATATACAGCTTTTATTTCTGCTACTAAAATTAAAGAGCTCCTGCCAGATTATTAAAAATGTATGTGTACAGTGCTATTTACATAAACTTATGTTCTGGAAAACATATCCTCTGTGCTTTTACAAGACTTTACTCTAGACTATAACTGGAGGTCTTGATCATTTGTGACTTAATTACCTAAAAACCCTCCAAAAACAAAAGCAAAAAAACTGTTTTAAAAATACAGTCAAAATACTTAGAATTACCTTCTCTTTCTTCCCTAAATAAGCATGCCACAAAACCATCACATTCTTCTACATCAAAATTAAAATTTCTCATCTTTTCCCTCATGTTTTCAGAAGAATTTTGGTGACTGCTAGAAAATAGGTAGAAATAAAGTTGTCTCCAATTATCTGTCCATTTCTCCCAACTTTCAGAATCAAGGAGGAAAGATAAGGAAGCTTTTAATTACTTCTTTTTTTTTTTAATGTCTTGTAAATTTTCATTGTCAATTGTAAGAAGATAAATGTGGGAGTAGCAAATGAAAGGTGATTTTCTGCTTAAAACCACAGAGAAGCATTTTGCCAAAATCCTGATAAGCAAATGGATGGCTCCAGAGAAGCACTTTGAGTGTCTTGATTCATCACTGCACAGCCAGGTCTAAAGTTAATCAAATTCTATGGTGTAAAATCATGTTGTAATTGTGGGAGTATTGTATAGGCACAATACAGTTACCAGCACAATATTGTGTCAGCATTGTGTTTTCTTCTTTGAACTGTGGAGTTTTCATTCATAACTTATTCTGTACCTATGAAGAAATTTCTGAAATTATTTTACAATTGATTTTGCCCAACTGCCGTGTTTTGAGGAGTCCCAGTAGGGCTGCAGGGCCATTTTTCTTCTCTAATTTTCTGTGTTCATGGAGTTCCTATGTTGAAATTGCCAGCTAGAGTGATCAAGTGCCAAAAGCAAGGATTCTGTAAATCTTTTAACACAGATAAAAAGCAGCATGCTATTTATAAAGACGAGGGAAGTCTCCTCTGCCCTTTTCCATCATGAATTGTGAGATACACCAACGCAAGAAGCTCTGCTCTAGTGCAGCACCTTTCTCAGTATTTTACCACATGTATTTTTACTTTTGGGGTGGGGAAACCTTTCTCAGTGACTTTTGTGAAAGAAAAAAATAAATTTGGTAAATGTTTGCCTTGTGACAACCTCCTGCTCTGTTGGATGAGCATTGCCTTCTATTAGTTTCCTCTTCACCCCTCTTCCAGCCTAGGAACAGAAAATCGTGGCCCCAGGTATCACTGCAAGGGTAAAATACACGTGAAAAAGAGAGACCTACCAAAGGTTAGCTGTGAGGGTGATCAACTAGGAGGTAGACTTTATTTATCCTGGAACTAATCTTCTCTTTCTCAATGACAGCCGGTCTTTAAAGTCAGTTCTGGAAATCAATACAAAATTGGAGTGGGGGAAGCATCACTCTGCCAGTGCTCTTGTTACTGGGATTTTGGAACCTCTGAGATTGTTTATTGTGTAACACTAACTGTGAAAAAAGTTATCTTGCTTGCCAAACAATTATTTTGTATTTATAAATAGGGCCTTTTATCAGCACCCAGAAGAGGACACTAAGTTGCATAGGAACTCTCAAAGTTTAACTGCTTCAAAAGCACATCCATAAAGTCACTCCTTTAGCTCTGATAGGGCTCACAGATGCATGATATAATAAAAAGTCAAGCTGGGCTAAAGAGTTATCATAACTTAGGATCATTTTGAGCAATCAGCTCATGCATTCCCTCCAGCATTAATGTCTAAACTTAAACCTATCACAAACAGAGAAAGTTGCCACATTTCAGCAAGAGCTTATTAACTCCTGTTCTTCATAGGTTTAAATTAAAAGACAGGCTTACTCAAAGTCCTTCCTTACACTTGTGAGGATGCAATTTCCTACAGTCAGGCTTGTTTATTGGGTTCAATATGCCAACTTCTGGTAACTGTGTTTATATTCACTGCTATTTTTAATATGGTATCTTAAATACCAAATGCAGGCATTTAGTTCATTTGAAAATTAAACACAAGGGACACAGGGTAATGATGAATGAAATTATGTCAAGTGGAAGAGATACCTCGTCAGCACCAAAGGAATTAAGGTTTGTCTCTGCCTTATTTAATTAACAGTGTGCAGGAGGGGTTAATAAATGTTAATAATATTAGCAGTTGATACGAGTTAAGATGATGTAAACTATGGTGTGATCTGGGAAGAGGACTGGGAGGCAGAAAGCTCATCACTCTCTTCCTGGCCTTGCTGGTGGGTTCACATGCAGCTTTAGCAAATATCTTCTGTTGCATCTTCTAAACTGCCCAGTCACTCAGATAGTCAGTTCCAGTGTTGGTTCTAGGGTCCAAATAAAACTTACACTGATTTCTCAGGGTCGCTAAGCATCTGCTGCAACTGATGTTCCAACAAAGTCAGCCACCCTGAGCTCACAAAAGTTGTACAGAGAAACAGCTTCTGCCTTGAATGTGGTGTCAATTCAGGATGATGCAGTCAACAGGATCACCTTCTCTTCACCACAGGGAATGAGGGTATCTAACGCTCCTGCTGAAAACAGGTCACCTACACCAGCTGTGCACACCACTGGTGCCAAGTCACTGAGCAGGTTACACAGTGCATGTTTAGCTGTGTTTTCTCTGGATTATTAATGTAGCTGTGCTAAGATATTCATAACATTTCATCAGTAGTGGTCCCAAACTGCTGTGCCAGAAAGGTCAGCTACATAAAGAACTAAAAGCAAAGAAGAACAACAAAAATCTACACTCAACTTAATGGATCAACCATAAATCCCAGTGCTCCAAGCAAATAAATACCAGTGCCAACTAATTTTAAATATTTGTTTGACTGTATTTGCTTTGAATTTTTTTTTTTGTAATTGTAGCATAGCATCATTGGATTTTTTTTCTCTGTTCATATTTTACTTAATACTTGGAGCATTCCAAAGAGAGTTTTAAAGCTGCAAATGACGTTATTGTTCAGAAGGATTTTCTAAAGGATTTAGATGCCCTCTTCCTGTTCATTTCAATGAACAGTGTCATCAAAATCACACTAACATCTCTGATAAGTTTCAAAACACTTCAAGAAAACATATTGGTGTTTTAGTCCAGATCAGGAGTGTGCTTTTGAAGCAAATAGCTCAATCATTGCCACACACTACATGTTTTGCTGCACACATGCATGAACAATCTCTGCTTTGTATCAAACAAAACTGGAAGGTGAACACCAAGAGCACAACTAACCTGGTCCAAATCCTAGTGGGTTTTTAGTTCATGGGGCCACAGTAGGTGTAGTCTGAAATAATATTGCTTCCATAAAAACAATGTGCAGTATGGGTCTTGAATTCTCCACACTAGCAGGTTTACTCCAGAGATCCAATCTGGATCAATAGCATTTTGTCTTCCTCCAATTTCCTGAACACAAAACTGCAAGTCCTCCCAAAGCCACACAGTGACCCAACACATAACACTTGCAAGAACAGCTGCTACACAGACAAATTAACTTAAGTGCATTTTTTTAAGCCACTAGTACAGCTTAAAATGTTCTTACTAAGATCCTGTTGTATAAGAAACTTGCCTGGTTAACACTGATTTCAAGCAGATCCTCTACCACAGAAC
>VYZX01000864.1:0-19760 GCA_013401335.1 Brachypteracias leptosomus
CAAGGTAAACCCACCACACTCAGGGTCTATAATATGGCACAAGTAGAGAAAGAATAGGGGATGTTAAAAACAGTGGAGTTTGTTCTTTTGAGCTTGCATTCTGCTACTTGAACTTTTATGGCTTAAATTTGAAAGCTCTTCTGTTGTTAAGCTTGGTTACTTCTCATAACCCTGAGATTCTTTCCTCCAGAGAACTATTCCCATCCTCCTCTATCGTCATAAGAGGATGGATGGCGTGTCTATCTCAATTCCTGTTTTCTTTCCACAGTAACTTCAAGTAAATACTTCTCAATCTGACTGAATTTTAAGTGTTTATATGTACTACTCCCTGGTAGAAATGCCTTCCATGACTAGTTATAATGTTTGCTTCTACCTTTTTGCTGTAAAGGTGAGCAAAAATGTGTGTGTGGGAAGGGGAGGTGGAGAAGGATCTACTTTTTTGGAGCACTGTTTGTAAATTCACAATAATAATATTTGTTTCATGAGGCCCAGGATGAGATCAGTGTGAGATATGGGATTCTCCACAATACCATGGATATCCAAATAGGAACTAATTTTCTTTCAAATAGCCTTAATTCCCACTCTGTGCTTGTCTGTTCTTTGGGGAGAGGACAACTACAAAGCTAAAGAAGTAAGAGCTTAGCTTTTACAGAATCCGTGATGTCAGGGGTACAGGGGAAGGCACACACATATTGTATTAATAATAATGAGAATGAGAAGTGAGAATAATAACGGGAATGATGGTATGAATCTAACAACAACATTCAGCAATTTTGCAAATGTAATGTTGTAAAGCTTTATAATTCCAACAGATATAATTTAATATAAATTCTTTATATCCAGAGTTAGATCATAAAATATTCATCTTACTGAAAGCTTCAACATTTTGGGTAATAATTCTTCTGGAAAATAAATCTATGCAAAATATTTTCAGACAAAATGAAAAATTTTTGATTTGATGAAACAGTTGTTGTCAGTCAGAATAGCTTTTTTAATAATCAGCTCTGTAGGACTTGGTTAAGGTGCAGTCCAATACTTTGGCTTGCAGAAGAACTCTGCAGTGTAGGCTGCATTAACTGCAGTACTCATTCTTGTAGATTGTTTCTGAAATCTCAGGGAAAAAAATTACAATTATGAAGTCATTCAGAATTCTGGCAAGTAATACCAGATCTGGTATTCTGTGATTTGTTGACTGTGTTTTATTATGTCTTCTGATATTTCCAGTGTTTTTCTCTATGCATTTTTTCAGTTAAGCAAATTTGGTAAAATATACCATCACATGACAGTAAGAGAACTGATACAGAAAATAACTCATAGTGTAATATTGATAAATGCCTGATGCAGTAACAGCAATATGTTATCAATCACCTGTGTTCATGTTTGATGGCATCATATAAACTAATTCAGAATGAATGTCCTTTGCTTTAACCTTGGTTGTATTTGCAA
Source organism: Brachypteracias leptosomus (assembly GCA_013401335.1). Classification (NCBI taxonomy): domain Eukaryota; kingdom Metazoa; phylum Chordata; class Aves; order Coraciiformes; family Brachypteraciidae; genus Brachypteracias; species Brachypteracias leptosomus. The sequence continues at coordinate 1,447 of VYZX01000864.1, forward strand.
CTTGCTCTGGAGGAAAGTAATAATCCTTCATTAACTGGTAGGTGTGAAACACTCTCTATCAAGAGGGTAGAGGAGGAGGCAAATTAAAATTGGTTTTAGAAAGTGTCCTGAGTCAAAATTGGTCTTTCTCTGCAGTCTCACAAACTATAGAAACTATTATTATACATTTCAAGGGATGTATAAGTGAATTAATCTTTCTATTTTGCAGTTTTTCCTCTTTTTCTTTGTTAATTTTCTTTAAACATATTCAAATGTACATATAAAAATATTCAAGGACATATCAAATCGTTGATCTTGCTACAGTTTTATTTCTTAAGAGCCTATATAAGACTGTGCTTTACATTATGCATTAAGGTACTGTAATTAGGAACTTGTGGTAACGATCCATTCTCAGACAAAGTAGCACTGTTCCTTGTTTTCTGTTAACTGCATTCAGAGTTTATTTGCTGAGAATTGAGTTTAATTTGATTAGCAGGAATTGTGAGGCTTTTGCAACACAAGGTATATTAGCATAGCACTTTGTGTGTAATGAGAGCCAAAAAGCATTTAGTGGAAGAGCTAATTATTGGAGATTTCCTTTCTTTTAATAAGGATGGTCTAGCTAAATTTTAGTACTCTGCTCTCAGAATCCCTCAAGATTTAACTATTGACAAAAAGAAAAATAAAATGGGTTGTGAAAGTTCTATAGAATGCTGAAAGTCATAACTGAGGAAAATCCACAAATTTATTAAAGAAAAATTTCATTTAATCTGAAAATTTGGCAGCACCAGCAGGCTTTTTCCATTTTTGTTCAGCTTATTAAGCTGATAGCAGTATATGTTTACTACAGAGGAAAGATGTTCACTGTGTTCAGCAAGGACCTTCCCTGCCTCTTTCCCCACAAAATAGGATGATGTCTTCTGTAAAAAAAAATAAAGTGCTGTATACTGACCTGACTGGAAGCTCTTGTAATGCCCATCACAAAATCCTGTAAAGACAGTACTTATTCTATGAACTTACTGCAAAGCCTTTTCATTGGTTTTAACTGCCTTGCAATTTTTTTGTTCAGCCTGTTGAGTAACTTTCTGCCCAGGTGCTTGTGGTGCCCATTACCTGTGGGTAGCATGTCTGGGCTAGCCAGTAAGCCTCAAAGACTCGACCTGTTCAGAGAATGCAGTGAAGGTGCTGTTGCTTCTGACAAGCCAGTTCCTCTCCGTACATCTGTGAGGTCCTTGGAAATAGCCACTGGATTGTTAGAATCTAGCTGAAAGTCTGGCTGAAACATTTTTGGTCTTTGACTATTGTATCTGACTAGGTCCCAGGTCAGTAAAAGATGTCTTATTACTGGATAATATTTATAAAGTTTAAGTCAAATCATTTATTGATAAAATAATTGGAAATTGGAAATTTTTAATTGATTATTATTGATAAAATAAACTCAAATAAATAGGAACCATACAGATAATACTGGTAATGGGTTTATGGAGAAAAGAGTTTTACCCTTAGTAAAGCATTTTCCTTCTCAAGAACGAGTACTCATCTCTTCTGGAAGTAACTTTCAATATTCTACCCTTAAATCTTCTGTTTCTTTTGTCATTTGCCTAAAGCTGGCAATCAGGAGCTAACTATATTCCTTAAATAGGATTGCTAATCATCCTGGAAGCATTCCAAGGTAAAGTAGCCACTTTATTAAATACACAGTGGCTTTTCTTTCTTGAGTTCTCTCTGCTAGCTGAAAACCAGACATTCTTGATCAGTTATTGTCTCTCTTTTTTATTCCTTTATTTATCCTAATTAATTTTAAGTTTAGTGATGAAGTTAGCAAATATTAATGTTTTTGTCAAATGGGAACACAATTGAAATGACAGCTAATGTATGTATTTTTTTACACATACTATAAAACCCCTAGAAAAATTTGGAATAGATGACAGAGGTTTAACTGCTATCAGCTGCTGCACGGTGCTGAAAATCCAGACCACAGTATTATCTACTTTACCCAGAATCCTCTTTTGTTTCTGCTCAAAAGAAATTCATGTTCTGAGAGCTGGTGCTCAATTACTAAGTTCTGTACTTATATTATGGCTGAATCCTATTATTAACATGATTTTATTAGTAAGTAATTGTGCTTACTAGGTTTTTATAATAATAACTTGCTCTAGATTTCTTAGAGTTTTGTCGTTGTAGCAACATTATATTATTAATGTTATTTATAGTACCACTAGAAGCTTATTCTTTGTCTTTAAGACTATTTACTTTGCTACAGCCTACTGCCAGATTTGTCTTCTGGTTTGACTGGAGAGAAATTGCAATTACAGTTAGCCAAATATGGAAAATAAATTTCTCCCCATCCTGTAACATTAGAATTTGCTTCAAGTTTTGAGAAAATTTGATCAGAGTTCATTTGCATCTGCTTTGTGTTTGCTTTCCACGAATACTCTAACAGGTGATTTTACTGGTATTCAGTGAGCATGCTGGCAGCAAGCTTTCAAGAAATATTCCAGAATATTTGCAGAAAGAGAATTTGAACTTTGATTATCCATATAGGGCTAATAATAATGTTTATTTTATGGTGAGGCAGAATCTTATAATTGATTTGTATATTTAACTGAGGCTGCTCACAAACTTCAACTCAGCTGAAGCATTAATCACAAAACATGTTGAGAAATTTGTTTCAGTAACTAACTTAATTAGGAAGATTGCAATGTTTCTCTACATCTTGCTGCTACTTTTCTCTGCATCATCCATTTAACAAAATATGCATTAAGAATTATTTAATCACCTTCATGATGTAAATTAAACATGTTAACCCAACAGCTGAAATTGCAACACTCTTGTCTTGATTACTCTTTGCAATGATGTATTTACACACTGTGTATCCATAGGCTCTAGCCCATATAGGTGAGCATCTTGTTGCTAAGCGAAATATAAACTAAACAGGGTGATAAACACATTAGCAGAATTTGAACTGCATGGATCCTCCTCTCTTTCTCCACAGTGAATCTTGTATTTAACAGCTGCTTTACTAGACTTCACTCATGAATGGGAGAGAAAGGAAATGGAAGTCACAAGAATTATTTCCTAGGCTTGAGTGCTTTGTACAGTGCCCGCCCGCAGTCCTTTGAAGACCCCTATCCCCCTTCTCTGCACTTTCTGGCCTGCTGAGAGAATTTCATGCAGCAGACTCTTTAGATGTGGCAGACATATTCCTGTTGGGCACTGGGAAGCTGCAGGAACATTCTGTGGGGTAGAAGATTAGCAAGGGAGCAGAATTAATGTCGCTCCTCTGTAGCCATTACTACAGTTCCCTTTTTAGATCCCTGTAGGGTTAACAAACTACAACCCTTCTCAATTAGCAAGTGAGAAAATATGTAGACCCCAATGGTATCTGGCTTACAAAAGTAATTTGTCCTGCTGGAGTTATGCCAACGGGGCTTTTCTCTCCCTCATCTGTGGTATGTTGGAAACCGAAGTGCAGGTGTAGTGTGTATTTGTTTCTGTCTTTTTGCCTCATGGCAGCTGAAAACCTCTTGGTCTGTTCGTCACTGGAATATCTCTGTACCATTATTTGTTAACCCCTGTTGGTGTAGTTTTGTTGAAATCTGATATTTCAGTGACTTTGCTTTGGTTTGCTTTTGCAGTCTTCTATTTGTTGTTGCTGCCTCCATTCACAATGAAATTAAGGGAAGGATTGTTTGGAGTTTTTTTTCCCAGAGTGTTTATAGACTATGCTGAACATAGCCCAGCAGGATTTAGGTCTTTACTGAAATTAACTGTCATATATAGGTTTTGTTTATCACTTCACATCCTTCTATCACAGATGTTTATCCTTTGGCTTGTTCCTTTTTCTAATTAATTTTTGATTGTAGTTTGAAACACCTTCTGTCTAACCAATTTCCCCTCAAAATCAAATACTTGATTTCTTTCTCCTTCACCTACAGTGATTCCCCCAAACTGAATGTTATTTACTTCTGGTTGAAAGAGGCCTTTGCATTCAACTGTTTCAGAGAGTTGTTACAAGCATAAATATTTTGATGTTACAATGTTTCTCACTCTTCTTGAATGATGAATCCACATGTGCTATATTGAGTGTTGTCCCCAATTACTTGTGAAGACTAATGACACAGAGAGTGTGATGAGGATGGTGGAGCTCATTTTCCACACTGATGCCCCTAAATATTTTTCTGGGGTCACCACTAAGTTGTAGGTAGATAATTGAAAAATCAGAACAATACTAACAAAGGCAACCCTGACGAAAGCAATGTGACAGGCGACCAACGACTCTCAAAACAATTTTCTTATTTTCTAGCCAGTTTGTGGAAAGCAAATGCATGAAAAGAAATGAATTTTCAAAAATGACATCTCTGGCAAGCATGGAGGAAGCCCCAGATTGGGCTGCTGAAGCTGTTACCAAATTCAGCTGTCTGTCTGACTGATAGCTCCTACTACCACTTAAGATAAAGGCATTGCTGAACTGCAGTTCAGACTTTGCGCTGGTTAACTTAAAAATTCTGGGCTGCTAGCTCTGGAAAGTACCAGGCTAGAAGACTGTGTCAGGAGACTGTCTATCAGGAGACCAGAGCAAAGGGCTGCACACATGCTTGAGAGGACACGTAGACAATAATAAACTGCAGAATATACATGAGAGTCGAAATGGATAGATTCTGGTTTTTTAAAAGACCAGTTTTAAATCAGTTTGTATAACTCTTCTTCCTGTTCTCAGTTTTTCTGCTTCTGCAGTTTCATTTTCTTACTGAGTTCTCTTCTTGCAAAGTCAGGAGAGATTAATGGAGAGAAACAGAAAGCATGTGGGAGATAGCACAACAACCTCTGCAAAATAATTATAATAGCTGTGTGACAACTCATTGGTATGCAACTGCAACTGTTGAAAATGGTGTAAACTCCATAGACGAAAAATAGATAATTTGACAGCACTAAGAGGAAAGTTAATACAAGGCTGGTGGCAGGGAAAGGCACTTTGTTTAATTCTTTGGTTCTCCAAGCTACTCAAGAAAGGGTGTTGCTTTACTTCTTAGTTTAGGTGCTTTGCTGAATTGCTGTAGCTGATTTCTCTCATCATAGTTATTCCAGTACAGAATTACTTATTGATGCTGTGGGGTGACTGTAGTTTCAGGACTGATTCTAATGGTGGCTCATGTGGTTTAAATAATTTCTGCCTTCAGCTCACCCAGCAACTGTGTCTCATCTTGCTCTTCAGTTACTCCAGGAGGATCTTCTACCTGATTATTCTCTGAACCAGTTATGTGAAATAAGCTGGATTTAAGAGGGGTGGAAAATAGCACACATATAGTGGAGATGGTTGAATCTTTTAGAGTGGGGCAAGATGGAAGTTGGAACAATCTATAGTTTTGCTTTAGATTATGAGTTAGGGGTTGGATTGAAACTATTTTTTTTTTTCAAAACACATTTGGTATGTAATTGATGGATTTGTTCAGGTAATCAAAGCCTATGCCCACAATATTTAAGTCACAATTACAACAAGGAAGTTTTCTGATAATCAGCCTTAGGATATTTTATTTTTATGTCACCTCATTCTTCCAAATTAACATCTTTATTTCCATGAGTATTTGGAATTATGTCTGTAAGCATCATTTGCATACACATAATTATTTTGTTAATGATGAAAGTTTTCTGGTTTTCTCATTCCTGCACTATGAACCTTCTGATAAGATTTCCACAACAACAAGTAACATGTAAAGTGTGAGTACAGAGGAATGATACAGAGAGGACTCAACTGCCTCTCTTTCTGACAACAGGAAAATAGCTAACAATGATCCCCTCCTTGAGAGAAGAAATTGAATATACCTCCTTCAACTAAGAATACCAGACAAATCAATAATAAGTGTTTTCTTTTTTTCTACTAGGAAGACTGTCGTGGTATTCTTTACAGTAGGTAGATCAAGGAAAATATTTTAATTATTTTGAATTCTCTTTGCACAGAAAAACAACTGTGGAGAGAGAAAAATGTTAAGTGTTTCTCTGACAATAAATTTCCTCTAGCATACACAGCAGAAAAAAAATCATTTAATTGTGTAATACTTTCTAGGAAATAGGTCTTTCGAATCTTCTCCCAGATAGAAAGGCATGTGATTTTATTTTTAATAAAAAGCTGGAATTTGTATCATGCTTTAAATGCAGACAGAATTCAGATTGAATAAGTTTCTTGTGGAAGTTATTTATCCTACATTTTTCTGTAGATAATTCTCAGTCACCAGAATGCAGAGAATGCCTCGCTTCTTGTGCTGTAAGTTGCTGGGGGTCTGAGAGTAATTTTTTCTCATGTTTTTCATGTAAACAAAAGCCTAATTTTTTGCTATAAAATTCTCTCTAATATTCTTTTGGACCTCTTTTATTTGTGAGTCATTGTGCCTCTTGCACATCAGTAGCACTGAATTTTTCTGTGTGGTGGTATGGAAAGGCCTGGAGTCTCAGAGACTTGGAGGAAAGAAGCTAAATTTCAGGGGTAAAATATATGGATCTTAGTTAAATCACAATGAAGAAGGCTACTAACTTTGCTACATAGGTTGAAGTCTGAATTGGGCACTCCCAATTGAACTTAAAATTGGAATATACACTTCTTTCCTCTGATTTTTTGATTTACTTGAGTGGAAAAATGGACTATGTGGTTTCTTTGCATTTGATTAAAGATATTTGTATTTCTACTATTTGCAAATAGAGAGCGCAGACCTCAAAAACTAAGACTAAAGATAATAATTGATTGCCTTGTATAATCGTTTTAGCTTTACTGGATCTTCTGCTAGTTCCTTGCTCGCTTTGATTTTGTCATATCTGTCAGGGTCCTCAATAGTTCTTCTGAAGATCTGACACTATTGTACAAAAATCTATTACAATAATTTGTCTCCTAACTGTTTCTGTAATTACTCTAAATTGTGTTCCACAACAGGCAGAGGGACATTAGGCTTACAAAAAGAAATACTATGTAGCATTTTCTGTTGTACACACAAAAGCCTTTCGTTTTTTTCCTTTACTGCTGATTGGTTGTACTGTATTTAACCTTCAGAAGTTTAGAGGTTGCCACTGAATGGAGAACAACTTATTTCTCTAGTCCTCTGGTGTTATTCTCAAAGTACTTTTCCATTTGCCATACAATGTGTCAAAGAACAAAACCACTGATATTAGAAAGAATATGAGCATTCAGAGTTTGTATATGCAGAATTACCAGTTCAGGTATGTGAGATTCACTCATAACAAGTTAATATGAAAATTTAAAAAGGTGCTGTGGCTGTATCATTGGCAAGAAATAGTTTTAAATTATTTAATTTACTATTAAGATTTAGAAAATACTAAAGCTGTTACTGAATCACAGGTTTATTGGTATTGTTATCAACTTCCCTTTAGATTGGGGTTTTGATAAACATCTGAAAAGGATTAGTTTTACTATTCTACCCACTGCACCAACATTTTATGCAACAAAATATCTTTTTCCTGATAGTTTTCTACAGGAAACAATATAAAAAATAAAACTGTTGAAATGTCAAAAAGTCACTCTACCAGCATACCTAGAAAAAGTTGCCACATTCATAAAATACAATTACTCAATGGTTATTTTAGAGAATAATATACTGAAAATGTAATTTTAAATATATTGTAAAAATTCATTTAGAAATAGTGATTATAGGGAAGATCTTAGAGAATTAATCTAGATTTTTCTAAATCAGAACTTGAAAAGGCATTGCAAATATTTGAACATCAGCATTCACTAACTGACTTTTCTCAAGAATGTGTCTAAATGATCTAATTAATTTAATTAAAGACTATGTTAATAATTACACTTGGAAATTCGATTGATTACAGAAAACAATCCCAGTAGGTTTGAGTACGATCAGGTTAATTGAATAGCTGAGCTTTGGAAGAGAAGATTTGCAGAAGGCCCTTTTCTCCTTTCTGGTGAGAAGAATCTGTCACTTTTTTATGTCTTTTATAGCACAAGTTCAAAACTTGACAGCAATAACCTTCGAACTGTATCTATGTGTATCATATATTATGACTTCAATGAAAGATGATCTCCTGTGAAATTCTTTTGGTCATATTTCAAAGATTCATTCAAACTATATGAGGTTTTCTAAGAACAAAAGATAGAAGATACATTTTTTTTCCAGGACCTAGTTCAATAAAACCCCCAGGCTTAAGCATGTCACTGTAGAGCTGTGACAGGACATGTGCACATGAATGAAATCTGAAAGTAATCTTTACAGCAAGTATATTCTTATATACTTTGCTAAAGAATGACTTCAGAGAGGTAATTAAAGAGAAATATTTTTAGTGAGTTAGTGAATTCTCCTGCTCAAAAGTAGCAGGAGATTCAAGCCTGAGGTTTCTTTACGTCAATAGTATGTCCCCAAAAGTTACAGAATAAATATGGTAGAAGAATATGTTTAAAAGTTATATGATGGGTATTTTGTTTGCAAACTTCATAATGAAGATATGTATCTCTCCATTAATTAAGTGATATTTGCAGTGTCCCAAGAGGTTTTGCAAGACATTAAGGTGGCTAAAAGTGTTTGTCACATCTCAGGAAACATATCATCAGCATGATATATCTAAACTAACATTTCTTAAGCAGCACTACTAGGGGTAAACAAAGTTCAAGAATTCTTCAAATCACTCTTTTTCTGTTCATGTGTAAGAGAAATGTAGGCCAATACTTATTGTTGTGAATAAGAAATATTCTTAGAATCTAAGCTGCCAGAATCTCCAAAGCTCACGCTGTAAACATTTCACTTCTACAGTGACAGCTAAGTGAAGATGCCTTGCTCATTATCCATAAAGAATATGTGGCACAGATGAGCTCAGAATGTAAATTTGTAAGGAAATGGAAAAAATGTTACTCATTTTTCATGCAGAAATGTGTTATTTTTTCCTGCTGCAAGATTCATAGAAAATTAATTAGTGGAAATCTAGCAAACATGTTGTGTTGGTAACACTGTAAAAATACTATTCAACACCAAAGCAAATAAGAGTCTGGAATTATTGAGGTTAGACAGAAAATGAGAGGAACAAATAGGTCCTTAATAATAGCTGTTTATTATAGGATTTTTAAACAAATGAGAGATATTAGGAGAAATGTAAAAAGAAGGGTATGCAGTTTCCTGAGATGTGTTATGAAATGCATCAACCATGTGTTAAACTTCACCAGAGCTTCTGAAAATTTGGTTTTTAAAAAGAAACAAATAGCTGCAGTGTATCTTTGTGAGGTTTGTCAAATATCTGTGTGCAGTTACCAAAACTACAGTCATTTCAATAACAGATTTAATTTTCTTGAAAGATGAGAGATTTACTGCAGTGCAGAGAGGAGCTCGTTTGTTTACTAGTAGGTGAGTTCATGCAGCCATGATTTAAGTTTCCCAAAACAATCAGAGGTTGGTTGGTATATCTGGAGCCATATCCATTATTTACATTGCAAGGCTGTAAGGATATTTGCAGCAATGTCACACTAACCTCCATGAATTCTTGATTGAGAAATAAAAAATTAACAATATGGACTAATGGGAACACTGGTATACAGAGACAAGTCATTTTGAGGCAAACACAGTGTACGAAGGCTGTCAGTGACACAAATACACACAAAAATCTCAGAGTAACATTTATTGCTGCAGGATTTTCACAGAGGATTGATTCCATGCACCCCCCTGCCCTTTGCTCCTACCCATAGAATGAAGACTTGAGAGTAGCTCACCACTTTCTTGAATTTCTAGATTTTCTAGGTTGTCTAAATTTCCCTCAGCCATGGAAACAAGATTCAGCTTAATATTGGAGCTACTGTTGACCTCTACCAGGTAATGCCAGAGAAGGACCAGCCAGGCATCCCTAGTAGCTGCCCTCTCCCTGTGCTGTTCTGCACCCCACTCTTTCAGTGAGGGGTCTGCTTATTTCTGCCTGGCTTTGTGGGATACAAGGGGTGCCTTAGTAAATCAGCAGAAATGGGCACACACAGCTGTGTGGGGATAACAAACAGCCTAGAATTGGGGAAATCAAATCCCGGGTGTCAGCCTCATTTTATTAGACAGTGGAATAATGATGATTATTATTCAGAAAAACAAAAGTGAGAAATAGTACTCTTGTATAGTTCGTTTCTTAGTAACAGCTAAAGTAGAAATTGTCTGTGATGTCAAGACTGGTACTAAACATTACCATTTCTTAAACTCTTTCCTTTAGTCTGGTGACCTCAGCCTTGTTTGCTGTGACACAGGTTTTAATTTTTTGTTTACTCCTGAAACATCACCTGAAGACTCGACCATCATTTTAACCAGTTGTAGTGGGTCTGTCTGAGCTGATTTTCCCCATACAACCCTCATGCTGCAGTACTGGAAGCCAGAGGGTGTTGATAACACACACCCTTGTTATGACTGTCAGTGCCCACACAGCACCAAAGGTACGGTGTAGTGGGGGGGGCAAGATTTGGGAGGGGATACAACCCGGACAGCTGACCTGAGCTGACCAATAGGATATTCCATACCATATGACGTCAGCTCAACTATAAAGGGAGGAGGACGAGGGGGATTCTGGGAAGACATTTGTCCTCCGAGCAACCGGTACGCGTTCTGGAGCCCTGCTTCCCGGGACAGGCCCGACATCACCTGCGGATGGGAAGTAGAGAGTAACGGCTTTGTTGCTTTTGCTTCGCGCACGCGCGACCTTGCTTTCTCTGCTGTTTATTAAACTGCTTCTTATCATAACCCACGGGTTCTTCTTTTCCATCTTACTCTCTCCCCGCTTGCCTTGCTGACAGAGGTTTTGGTGGGGGGCGGGGGGAGTGATAGAGGGACTAGGGGTGGGCACCGGGCACCCAGCCAAGGTAAACCCACCACACCAGTCAAAATTAAAACAGTTAAAATTAAATATATAGCAGAGGAAAAAATGTAGCCAATAGTGTGCGTACACACAAGTTCTGCACAATGTAGCTTTCCAGGGGCCAAAGCAGACCATGCTTTCCACACCAGTGTGTACTCCTGTGTGGTCCTGGATCCAATTTGGCTGTAGTTTGGTGCATTCTTTGTTGCTTCAGCAATGTTTTTGTATCCTTTTTATTTTAAAATGATAATTTACCACTGAAATCTCCTTTAAGTGAAACGGCATTTACATTTGGTTTATATTAATGTAACTCCTCTCTGCAGAATCTGCTTTTTTTTTATTGGGTTATCATCTTGAACTGCTGCAGCCCTGTAGTGTTCCCTTGGTCTAGACAGATGTGAGGGCTTAATTCAAGTTCACAGAAGAGGTTTCATTTGCTTTGAAAGAGTCACTCCTGGATTGAGATCAGCATAGAGGTCAAGCAGAGTTGACTTAAACAAGTGAGTGAAGTGTCTTCAATTGTCTGCTAGAATTTTGTTCATACAATAATATAAGGACTTTGCAAAGAAGAAGGAATGGAAACCAAGATGCAGGGAGGTCACCTTTGGTGCTAGTACACCTTCAGAAACCTCACTTTTTTTTTTCTTTTGTCAAAATGAAAAAATGATTGTCAGAAAATGCTCTTCCATGATCCTTAGTTTTCTCTGTATAAAGCAGAACTGGAGGCAGTTGAACATGGTTTCTTGAATCTGTGAGGACTTTTCAACAAGGCCTGATGTTAGTATTAGAGCCACTATATTGGAGGTTGTATTGAAGTATTGGAGGTTCTGACCAAGGGTGTTTAAGAGGTGCAATGTAATTGAAAAGCTTTCACGTGAACTTCTTAATTTTCTCAATCATTCACTGTCCATAAATCCTGGAGCAGAGAGCTTAAAGAAAAGCTGATATATTTTTAAATATTTTTTGTACACAGGGAAAATTCCAAAAGAAAAAGCCATTTCTGCAGGACGCTTGAGGGACACCACTTGTTATTGGATTTTATTACATAGTTTAGATTTAAATTCTGGAATGTATAGAAAATTAAATATCCTGCTTTTAACCACATCTGTAAAGTCAGAGGATCATCTCATGAAGAGAATAGGTGTTGCCTATTGACAGTTTCTGCTTCTTAATGATGACTTTCAGTAGTGTCTGTATTTGAAGTATTTTGCATAATTCAGTGTTCTATTTTCTTACTGCCCTGGAAAATTATAAGCATCTCTTGCTGTGAGCTTTCCCTCCAAGGATTAAGACTCTTTTAATATTCATAAATTTTAAGAATTCTAATAACTGTTGCATTGGTGATCTCTGCATAATGGTCAGAAGTGACAGAGGAGGCTGTGAAGTTAACCTTCTGATAGTATACTCCACTGAAGGGGTGTTTATGGGTAAAATTTCCAATCTATTGACTGCCATACTTCACAGAAAAGAAAGGTTGACACTATTAAACATACAGTGAAGAGACAGGTATGAACCTACTAATGATGGGAAATCCAGAGTGAAGGATTTTAAATAGCTTTACATAGAGGTTTGAGACACTGAGTGATACAGCTCTTTTATTTTGTCTGCCTATCAGTATTGAATAAACAACAGCTGTAGCTTAGAGACAGAGGAGAATTTCTCTTAGGAAATGCTTATGCTAAGAGCTTTTCACAGCCCTGTCACAGTTCAAATGGACTTTCAAGCTGTGCTGATGTTAAGTCCCCTGTTTGGGGCCAGAATGATGGAGGAATTGCCATCCATTTCCCAGCTATGGTGACTGTCTTTTTGTCAGAAGTTATATATTTAAAAATGTGACTCAAAATTCTGAATTTTCTGACATGTAACACTTAGGTTCTCTGTAGCAATTAGGGCACTGAGGCTTTTTACATAATTCATTTTCTAGTAATAGCCCCCAAATATAATAAAATTAATCAAAATAAAGCACTTTAAGTAGATAGAACTTAACCAATACTGACTAAAAATCTAACATTTCCCTGTGAAGGGCCTGTGTGTTGCTTTACTTTGGTGAAGTATCTCACTGCTTTCAACATACTGATCTATTTCCATCCCTTTTTTTTAATGTACTTGCAAACATTGTTGCTATGAGTTTATGAAGAAGAAAATATTTATATCAGTTTAGCATTTGTGTCTTTGCTTCAGGCCATGCATATTTTTACCATGGAATGCCATAATGTAGCTGTAAAATTCCGTTGCCCTCTAGGCAAGCCAGAATCAAGCACACCAGGTGACCTGTTCTCCGCATTAACCCCTGTCCCCTTTGCCAGAACGGCATGAGCAGAGAAGTCTTCTTTTGTAGCATATCCCTGAGACCAAGCTGCAGTGGACTAGATAGGAAACGTTACCATGCTAAAAATATCCTGACAACAACTATTTAAACAAAAATGGGAAGCTTGGATCAAGGACCTCAATGGTCTTGGGCTGCCGTAGTATGACACAAGGTGTAGAGAGGAGGAAAGACATTTGATTTAAAGAAGACCTGAAAAACAAGGATTTATGGGTCAAAACATCTTCTATTTTACCTTTGTACATTGTGCTCCTCCCTCCCAGTCAGCAAGCTGTTGCTTTCCCCGCTAACTGTGGTCTTTGAAAGTATTTGTCTTACTCCTGTGCAGAGTCTCATACTGGTTTAACAGAGCTATGGATAACCACACCCAGTTCTGAATCCTCCCAGCAAAAAGCTGGAAAAATATTGATTATTTCTACCTCGGTGTAGCAGAGCAACATGAACTGGAGATACATTCAAGCTGTGAATGTCAGGAATAAATAGGCAGCTTAAAAATGGCAGTGAAAATGGCTTATACTGCTGAGAGGAAAAAAAAAGATCTTATTTCTTATTGTTCAGCTAGCTTTGGGTAGATCAAAAAAAAAAGTGTCATGTGTTGTGATAAGGATGGTACAGAGTAATGGCTTTTGAAAGTGCAGTAGCTCTTTTCTTTAAATGTTTGCATTTTAGGCTGAATTTATTAGACTGGGCTTTTTTATTTGGCTGGTTTTGCCTCACCTCATTCAATGACAACCAGGAGTAGCTCTAGCTTAGTGTAGCACGGGAAGGTGGCACTAATATGTTAACATCTGTTCACTACAGCAGAGGTACAACGACCTTGGTGTATCATCATTAATTTCCCCAAAACAAACCATCCAGAACTATTGCTAGTAGAAACAATTTGAAGAACATCAGCATATAGTCAAACTTATTTAGTCTTTGACATTGATAGAAGAGTTGTTGCTTTTCTGACTGAAGCTCATTGCGACCACAAAGGCTGGACCCTTGCTTTACCCTAAGTGCTGCAGAAACGGTCAGCCCACTGGGGACCCTTGAATTCATCCCTGTAGAAGGTGGAAATGAGTATCCAGCCTTTAGAAAACCTTGGCTAACTTCACAAGCTTCTTTTTTAATCAGAATACATGTGAGTGTTGACAAAGAACTTTATCTTAATTTCTGTGCCTCGCAGCCTTCAAGCACAACTGTATAAATTATGTAGGAGGCAACATGTACCCCTGAAATATTGGCATTTATGTTGTGGTGGGTTTACCCTGGNACTGGGTCAGTTCTTCAGCTAGTGGAAATAAGCTAGAGCGTAGCCATGCCAATTTCTGTCACTTGAGTATCTGACCCAAGTTGTGCTGCTTCCTGTTACTGTACCTCAAAACAATAAACATCTGATTAAAACTGTTAATTTGTGATGATATGACTGCTGTTAGAATCATAAAATCATTTAGGTTTGAAGATACCTTTAAGATCATTAAGTCTAACTGTTAACCCAGCACTGCCAGGTCACCACTAAAACATGTTCCTTAGCACCACATCTCCATGGTTTTTAAGTACAGCCAGGGATGGGGACTCCACCACTGCCCTGGGCAGCTTGGGCCAGGCCTTGACAACCCTTGCAGGGAAGAAATTGTTCCTCATGTCCAACCTAAACCTTCCCTGGTGCAACTTGAGGCCATTTCCTCTTGTCCTATCACTTGTTCCTTGGGAGAAGAGACTGACTCCACCTGCTCCAACCTCCTTTCAGGGAACTGTCGAGAGCAAGAAGGTCATCCCTGAGCCTCCTTTTCTCCAGGCTCAACAACCTCAGGTCCCTCAACTGCTCCTCACAAGATTTGTGCTCTAGACCCTTCCCCAGCTTCATTGTCCTTCTCTGAGCACACTCCAGCTGCTCAGGTGCCCTTCCTGCAGTGAAGGATGGAGTTCTGGATACAAAGGCTCTCTGCACACACACAGAGCAGCGCCCCTGCCTGGTAGAGCACCAGGTCCCCTCAGCGCCAGCACAGATGCTGTTTGACCGTCCTCAGGACCGTGGCTCTGCCCTGTGCTCTCACCCAACTCTCAGGAGAGCCGCCGTGCACACGGCGTGCAGACCCCTCAGGTGCATGGCCTCTGCCCTGGGAGCCAGGGCTGGCGGTGTTTGGAAACAGCCCCTGCAATGGCTTCTGTGCGCTGCCCGTGTGCACCAAGCAGAGGGGACCTGTCTGCTCCATGGCAAACCTCAAGGAAACCAAAGGCAACCAAAGGCGATTCCCCTAAACACTGGTGTTTTTCTGGTCAGCTCTACTAGGTGCCCAGAGCAGGCAAAGGGAGGGCACCCAGATTCATTAAACTCCTGGAAGTTTCCAGAGATGGGGACTTCCTTGGAGCTCAGAGCCACAGTTCATTGTTAAAGGAGTTACTGGGTTAAGTTCATCGTAAATGTTTGACCTCCTGTTTAGGAGCCTGATGATGTGTGAAAGCCTCCTGCCAAAGAGGAGTGATGGTGATGCAATTTTAGGGGCTAATGATTCTGCTGACCTAATGTCCTCATACAGCTGCTTTCTATTACTGTTGTTTAACTGGGACATGGAAGGCTCAAGGGACTGACTTTATATAATGACCTGGCTGTGCAATTATGGCAGCTACTGCAGGACACAGGCTAAATCTATCTCAATTTTGCTTCATCATCTATTTTTATATTATTCTAGCATAATGTGGACATTCCAAAAAATCTGAGTTTATTGCTTCTAGGTGAAATGAATAGTGGTGCCAGGCTGTTGTGAGGCAGGGATGGTAAGGGATTGTTTCGTAGCTGTCTTTCCATACTCTCCTCTTGCTTCAGTGCTCTGTAGTCTTAAAAAATTATTGACACCTGAAAAAGAACCCCCGGGGACCTTTGCATTTATATTTTAGTTAATTTCCTTCTTGAGAAGTTCAGAAAGTAGGCAAAGGACATTAATGTGACTTTTACCAGAATTCAGGCAAAAGGTGAAACAGTTCACTTGAAAATGCTTTGTTTACCTTGAATTTCAGATATAGCTTATTGCAGTTATGCTCTGGATTTCTGATACATTCCTGCTATCTAAGAAGTACAAAATCTTAGTTTTGGTTAACTTATGGAAATTGCAAAGATTATATTAGGTTATCAAGATTATCATATCACAATACAGCAGTATATGTGTGTATTTTACTAAAGGTATGCAGAAAGTAGCCTTAGGTTTACTTTTAAAAGGACAGCTAAGAAAGTCCGTACAGTTTTACTACCTACAAAAACTTGGTACTTTTAATGGTCATCTTATTATGCACTGACATTTTCTCTCAGAGTCATGCGATTTATTCCCAATAATAAAAAGGAACTGCTTGAAAGTTTCTGTCCAGTGCAGGTTTGTCTGTAAAAGTGAGTTCAAATTTTAAAGAGAAAACAGTGTCAGTTTCAAATTGCTTTGTTACAGGCACACAAACATACAGTATACTTCATGAACAGCATTGTATACCTTAATTAAAACATATGTTTGAGAGTTTGCTTCCCATTTACTAATTTGGCATAATTTACTCAGATGATCCTACAGAAACTTTTTAAAAAGACATGACTGAGAAATCATACATGAAGTGAATTATCCATGATAACTCCATGTTTTGCATACTGGTTTATGTATAAAATTTATTTGGAAGATCTTATGCAGTTAGTTAATATTTACTGAGCATCACTAATATTATTATGAAGAAGTTAAGAGCAGACATATTTTTCACTAGCTGCTGAAATCATTGCCTGTATACTTACTGAGTTTCCATAAATTTGGAGTAATCTAATGTCGTTGTCCATAGCAGTAAGTAAACTGGGCAAAATTTAATTAAAGATAACCATCTATGAAATATGAGTCTTGATTCCACCTGTTCTCCATCCAGCATATTGCACCCATGTATGTCTTCAATATATTGGATATTTTAACAGGCAGTCATGTGTGACAGCCATAGATAGAATATTATGTTTTGGAAGACCCAGAGAGCTGGCCCTGCAGTATACTCAGGTAGCTTCTCTAATATGCTTTCAGGAACAAGGGCTGAAGAAGATCATTTTAGCCAAACAGCTCTTATGGGACTGAGCATTTTACTAGTTTTAAGTCAAGTGAGGTCTTTGCCCAGTTTGGTGTATCCCCACACAATAGCTTATTCAAGCAGAATAGTTACCTGGGGATAAGGAGAGAGCTTGGAGTCATAGGAAAAATGTCCAAGGGCAGGGGGAGAATGGGACAGTTACTTGCTGCAGCAGAGATACTTTATAATAATCTAAAATATCTGTGGGACTGTGACCTGGAAGACAATAGAGCCATGAATTGGCTGGCTTCAGTGCTGAGCAGTTCACTTCAGTAGCAAAACCGGAGGGCACTAATGAGCCTTAATTAAGGCTCTGAACAGCCTCACTTGCCCACGGCCTGTCAACCGCAGCTGAGTTTATGACGTTTATGCACTTCTGTACATGTATGTGTACATATACATATATTTCATTAGCTGCCTTAATCTACAGATGACTTTTTAAGATTAAACTTAAGCTTTTAAAAATGTAGTTGTTCATTTTCATTGCCCAAGCGATAGTCCATCTGAGACTACACCAAATGTTTTTTTTTCTAAAAAGTCTCAATTTGGCCAGCTTGCTTATTATTGTGAAAGGAGGAAATGCTATAAATAGGCCTCTGAAATCCTTCACAAGCAGGTAAAAAAACTTTCCAAAACTTTAATTAAGAAAAAATAGTGGTTTAGTTTAGATCTTTGAGCATTAATCAACACAATATTACGAACACAAATGGAAAAAAAACCCCTATGTGAGTTAATGTTTTTGAGACAAGTTCCACTTTCCTGATACTCAGTCACTTTGGGGACTGTTGAGAATTAGATTTACAAGTAGAAGTACAAGATTTCTTGATAGTCTAAGGAATGTGGATGTAAAAGTGAGTTTTACTTTGTTTTCCAGCATTGCTTTTAGAAAGAAAGGAGGTGGTAAATGAAAACTAATGAATCATAACTCACTTAGCAAGAAGGTGATATCTCTAGCATGCATATTTTTGTATGCTTTTGATGGAGATATTTAAATGTGTTAAAAGAACAGTTTAGATTTATAACTATTTATCGTGTTTACATTGAGATATTTCTAAGGGGGTAAGTTTGTTGGTTTGGTTCTTATTTTCTTCCCCCCCCCCCGCACCTCCCCCCTTCC
>VYZX01000864.1:22584-34605 GCA_013401335.1 Brachypteracias leptosomus
CACAGCTAAGCACAGAAAAGATACTCACTGGAAGAACCTTTGGTTGCAGCTCTTTCAGTGAGTGTTCTGTAAAACAGCACATGTACGTGCCTTGTGTGGGTTTGAAACAAGATGAGCTAAACATGAGCAGACAGTGAACGACTTCTGTGTGTTTTCTTTCCTGGACTAGGACTGAAATAACCCCTTCTCTTACTCCATAGAAATCTAGGAAGGTGGAAAGATACTAGAGGTGGAAACTGGTTTTCAAAATGTACAGTATTCAGGGTGATATGAGAAGCTGAAAAAATAAAGAAAAAAAAGATATTATCTTTTTGAGAAAAATGATAAAGCAGAGAAAGGACTTCACATGTGGATATGAAACAGTTCAGTGAAATGATTACTGACTTTCAGGCAAGTGATACATGGGAATCCTGGCTCATAATGTGTCCCTTTCAATTTTTTCCTGCTTTTTTATCTTTGTGCTTTCATATATATTTAATACAAAAATGACATTAAATGAGCTTTCCAGTTTTATGTTTCAGGAGCTTTCTTCATTCAAAAAGGTTCCCTTTATTTCTTTGTAGTAAGGTGCTGGCTTGAGATAAATAAGAAATAGCAACTATTGGGATATTGTTTTAGAATGGCAAACACTGTCCTTTTAATTAATTCTGGAGAGTAGGAACTGTGCAGCTCAAGATAAGACCTTTCTAAATGCTAACAACTGTAAACATAGTTTAAAACATTGTTTACTGTATTTGCAGTGTTATCAACATATCTACATTTTTGTCAGCATTCATGGGATTTCTTGTGTAGAATTTGAAGTTCTGAATTGATTGCAACTTTCATGAGTAGCACAAAAGCCATTTTTAAGGATGTTTCCTGTCAGTCATATATAGCTTCTAGCACAAGAAGAATAAATTGCAGCTTCCCTGAGAAAGTGACATAAACCCATGGGTTTTTTATGTCACAGAGGGATTATTGTGAGAAAGACAGGAATCCCTCACTCAAGCTGTGATTTCTCTTGATGAAATTGCTGCATTCTTGACTAATACATGACATGTCAGAGGGGAGAGCAAGAGACAGTAAAAGACTGTCATACTTCATACAAATCACCAGTAAGAGCAGTAAGCTATTGCAGGTAGTATGAGCCACAAAGAAGGCCACTATTTTATAAAGCAAGATCCACTAGTTGTGACAAGTGTGTTGTCTACACTCCAGTTCTCACTCTCTGTTGCTGCCCATGGCTTGTCCCTGCTCCATCCCCTTCTATAATAATTAGCATATTATTGAGACGTGATTATAGGTACTTCCTTACTCAGGATTGCCCGGGATGGGGATGAATAAATTGATTCTGTGTCTTGGGTGATTTGGCTACAGATCTCAGTGGGTGCTCTGCTTAACGAAATTGATATCTGGCAACACCTCAGAGGATTTAATTGAGCAATCACACTCTGACAGACAGACATTTTTTGCAAAAGCCTGCAGCAAAGAATGACTTCCGAAGTGCTATTCATCGTCATACACATTATACCACTGTTGTGTCTTCATTCACTGACTTCTCACGCATGACAGATGATACAGCTGCTCGTCTAGAAATTATAAGTTTCAAGAACTGGGGGAGGGGGATATCAGTCATACAAATAGAATGTCGTTGATTCACTGCACTGAGATACATAAGCTTAAATAATAATCTCTGTTAAAACTTCTAGATAATTGTCAGGTTTTTGCAGACTGATAACAGTCAGCTCATTAATTTCATGACTGTTATTTGACCTATAATATTAAATTAATGTGTTTTACTGTTTATTAATTAAACATTAGCTTAAGGAATGTCATCATTTTAAATAGAAACACTCCATCTCTGTCTCCATTTATATAGTGATGACTATATTGTTAAAGATCATAGTCTCTCTGGTATGAGGATCACTTTACAGAGTTTTTAGAAGTATCTCAAGCTCTGTTTGTATCCCGGTGTCCAGCCTGGATACAGTACGGTTTTCTCAACTGTATAGTTAAAGCTGGTGAAGTAGTTCACTAATATAACACTGGTATGACTGCCTGGTAACCTGCCCTGCTGTGCAGGTGTCAACACAGTACTGCCTTGATCAAAATAGTGTTTTTCTTAGCAATGTCACTGTATTGAATTATTTGTGATTTCATTTGATAATTTTTCATTATTATGCTTGGCATAAGAATGTGCTAATGAAATTTAATAAAAATGTTAAGCTGGGAGGAATTGCTTGTATAGAAGAGTGTGGTATGTTATCCAGGAAGAAATGCAGGTTGAAATAAAAGTAGTGAATTAATGTTAGTAATACCAAGTAAAAGGTCATGCTTCTAGGAACTAACTGGAATTCAACTGCTGAACAGGGATTTAGCAGACAATAACTTGGAGAAGAAAGATACGGACATAATATGCCCAGTGGTTCAGTTGACCACTGGATGAGTATAAAGCAACAGGAAGATATAGCTGTATAAAAGAGAAATGCAGCCTTTAGACATATAAGGTGAATTATTAAAATAGAAGAGTAATTATATTGCGAGACATTAGTGAGTCCCTGGTTACAATAGTCACATTGTTCAGTTGTATTCACATCACTTACATAGTTGATAGAGAGGAAGAGAGGCACCTCTGAAAGACAGTTTAGAGTGAGATTTATGAGGACTTCAGGAAACTCGTCTCCAAATTCTGGTGTTAGGCTAGATTTTGGATATATCCTCTATGATAAATGTTTTTAGTAATTTTCTTCCAAGAAAGATGTAATTAAGTTGTAGTATATACAGTGTAATTCTACTGAGTTTACTAGTAGAAAGACCTTCTTGTGCGGGGACACTAACAGGGTGACATGTTTAGCCCAATGGAATGCTAGCAGAGAATGGATGTAATGACTTAGGTAAGGTTCATGTTGGAAATTGAAAATAACTGCTAATGCTAAAGAATCTTGATGAAGAGGAATAACAAAGAAAAGGGTGATAGGTTATTTGTAAATAAATGGAATTTAATAAGTCTGCTTGTGTGAGCGAAATTTTGAACAGCCTTCAAAAATCCTATTAGTGACAAAAGATGCACATTTCAAATGGAGCTGAATTTGGTTTTGAATCAAGTTAAATTAAATAACTGTTTGTGACTGCACATACCTTATTGTGATATGAAAGGAGTTCATTTCCATTGCTAAATTCCTTTGAAATAATTTTTTGAAGAATCCATAAATGTTTTCTATTGAACAGCAACTCTGCACGCAAATTGTCTTTTAAGCTATACAGGCTGAACTTTATTTGATAAACTGTGCTCTCCTTCACCTCCCCTCACACTAAGTCATGGTCAGTCCTGATCCCAAAAGCTGGGGAGAGTTGGTGCTATCCTTGAAAAGTGATTATTGACACCAATATAAAGACCTAGTCTCATGTAGGTGGAATTATAGCTGTCAGTCTTAAATTTGCGAGGAGATTTTTAAGAGTTTTTCAACCTAGTGAAGTGGTGACAATATTGTGACATAAAATTCTAATGAAGACTTTTGTTTCACAAACGGTTTAACAGCCTTTATAGTCTAATAACAGCTTATTAACTTTGTGTGTGTATTTTGACCTGTAATATTAAAGTATATCTGTGTGTATTTGAAGTATTTGAGTTAAAGATACTTTAATGTAGGTGACAATTGTATCTGTATCGCCTAAACGGAATTTTGTGCAAGTTTGTGACAGTAGTTGACTTAGTTATAGTTTGGTGTCTAAAGCTAAACAGATGCAAAGTTCAATTTAATTCCTTGATTGGCAGAGAGAAATAGTCACTGCAGTTGCATGGCTGCTCAGGAGACACATAGGTTTGTGCTGAGTGCAGCTGTGGTGGTTGTTAGCCAGAACTGGAGCAGGGCCCAGCCTCCTCTGACAGAGGCCCCTGCAGCTCCCCTGTGCCAAAACCTGGACACTGCACCCAACACAGTACGTCATCAGCGAGAAGAAGCTGGCAAACCGTTCTTTGCTACACTTGCATGGAATGTGTTCTTCATACTTTCTGTTGCTTCTGACACCATGAAGCTAAGCTGGTTTGTCTTCCAAGCATATCCTGCTCATTGTCTGGATGTGTTAGAATAGCTTATAGTTGCATTACTCATCATTTCTGTTCAGAAACAAAAATTAGTAAAAATAAAAAAAATTTTTTCCAGTTCTGTTTTGGTATGTTTCCTGAATATTTGCCCAATATTCCTGAATATTGTTGTACTCATAATTGATACCTGGTTTTGCCGCCTTATGTGTGAGAGGTGAATCGTCTCCTCACAGTGTGAAAGACAGTTCTCTTTAGTTCCATTCCCTCGAGTCATAACAACCAATTGATGTCAGTTACCTCAAAAGCAAATTAATCCCACTCCTGTTTTGTTGAATCAATACTAATGCATTTTTCCTGTAATTTTCAGGTTTTGACAACACTGGCTGCCAGCAAAGCTGAGGTAGGAAATCCTGTCTTATACTGGTGGAATGTTAACTAGCTCTCTGAGGTTTTGATAGTGGGGCTTTGCTTTCTTACAGTTTGGGGGCAAAAATTTGAGAGACTTTGCTATGGCACTTGTGCTGCTTCTAGTGTTTAATGAGCCAGTCTTTGGAATTCTTGTCTTGTTATAACAATGCTTAAGCTGATAAAGTCCTCTTAGGAAAGTTTTATCATTATGTAGGTCTTTCTGAAGATTTCCATAGTTCAGAGCTTTGGTAACCATGTGTTATAATTCCGATAGACAGAGGGTGACTATCTGACCTTTTCCCTATGCCCTTCAATTTTTCTACTATGCTTCACAGCAAATAAAGTATTGTATCTGCTCATGAGTCAGTTCTGGTGGTTGGCATGCACACTTTCCAAGCCCGTATCTAGCTTGCCTCACTTATCTGGTCCTATATGACGAGCTGTTTGAACAGACTGGGACATGAAAGAGAAGCGTAGTTTTATGACAGAATGCCACTGGCTGAATTCTTGTTAAATTCTGGAATGACTGGAACTGTATTGTATATTTTCTGTAGTTTAGATTGATCATTTTGGATTCACAGTTGTTTTGTCAGCTTTTCTGTTCATGTGCGAGTACTTTATGTGGTCTTAATGGGTCAAACACTATCCTTAGAGGTGAAATTATTATGAATTTTGGAGTATATTTTGAATAACTGATTGCTAAAGCAAAAATGATAGTCCTTTGTGACCATTAACGTGCTATACTGCATTTGTCTCTTTTGAACATTGCTGTTGAAAAAGTCACCGCACTTTTAGTAACTGACAGATATTTTTGTTCAGTGCACAGTTACTGACTCATTTAAATGTAATGTCAATTGGAAGGCAAGAGTTTTTCTATTTGAAACAGGTTTTGGACTCACAGTAGGGAAGTTGTGGTGTACTCTAAAGCTAATGTTTAAATATGACAAAATGTCTAGGTGACTTTAATGGCTGTAGTCAGATAAATTTTTAATATAAACCTTTGGTAAATTAAATTGCATTATTAAAGGGAATAGATGTCAAGCGTCCAACAAGATAAACTGTGCTAGTTACTCTAAAGAACAAGGACTCAATTTCATTTGCATACTGTAAAAGAGTTTGGGGAGTAGGATCTGTAGCTGTTTTTTCACTGTTGTGCTATTTTAAATGCCTATTGCTCTTTTATTAATAGAGTCCACTAATAAGTAGTTAACATCACTTTCTTGTTTTGTAGTGGCATTTTGGGGGGCTTAGATTTGTCACTGTACAGGTACTACTAACAATTTTGCTCCTTTTAAACTCCGTTTCCTCATTTATTTATAAAATGTTCTCATATACTTTTTTCATGTTGTGTGTAATATTACAAGTTTCTGAGGTGGTCAGTTGTGTTGCCTTGTTAGTACTATTACTATTTGAAAACATTAAGAGAGTTAACACATTTGGTTCTTTAAAGCTCATCAACTGGCCTTTGTGCTTCAGCTCATAGACCAGCTGACTTAGTAGGCATAAATCTGTATGTAACAGGTTATCATGAATGTTCTTCACATTCATGAAAGTACTCAGAAGAAGTGCCAAAATTCCCCAATACAGGGAAAATCCTAATTGAAGGTAAAGGATAATGAAGTGCCTTCCTGAATCAGGGTAGTTGCCTTCCTGAATCAGGGTAGTAGTGTTGTTTGTAAATAGTTCTACTGAATTCAGTGGAACAACAACTAGAAAGAATAATAAGCATGCAGAACTAATTGCTGAGTTTTTGAATTAGAGACAATTTTAGCTTGAGGCAAATGACTCCTTTGACATAATGGCAAACTTCTCAAGATTTCTTTCTGGGACCTTCATAGCGCACTGTATATTAGGCATAACATAATACAGATTTGGTGTGTTTTGAGGGTAACACACCCTAAATAACTGTTTGTCTGGATGATGTACAAGACATTGCCTCGGATTTGAGTATAGCATTCTCACGTGGTTTGGTTTGGTTTTGTTGTGTTTGGGTTTTTTTGCTCTTTGGTCTTCATGGACAGTTCTGAGAAAGGTATAAGCCAAAATAGACATTACCTTTGCGTCATATCTTAACTCATTTGAGCTCCTTAGTTCTTTGCTACTGTATCATGCTTGTATTGCAAGATGTCTAGCCTGCCTTTGGGAAAAAAAAAAAAAAAGTATGTATATTTGCTTTCTTGCTTTCTAAAATCCTTTATTAGAACTATTTGTTTGTTCTTGAACTGTTGAACCAAGTAGCCTTGAAATTTGATTATTCCTCCTTTTCTTCTTAGTTGATGTAGCTGTGTTCCCTTACTGAATTTTGTACGAAGTCTGAATGAAATCTTAGCATGTTTGTATTACTATTGAACAAGTTGGTTTGGGTTTTGGGGGTTTTTTTTGCAAACACTGGTTGCCATATACCAACTGTAGAGGAACAAGTACATCTAAAGGAAGTTGTCAAATAATCCAAAAACCTTCTTCCATCTTTTAACACAAAGGGACAACAAATTGTGACAAAGTCAAAGCTGTAGGCAGTGAAGCCTTCCCTGAACCATTGTCAAATCTGTCTAGGGTCATAGTCTTGTAAATATGCAAGTTAGATAGTGCATCTTAAAGAAAAACTTATGCATAGATGATCAAATATGAAGATTTTTATCACAAATGAGTCTGGTCACTTGCATAATAAAACATGTAACAGATCGTGTTAATGTTATTACAAAATGAGCCTGAGAACAATCTAAAATACAGCTACACACTATACATTGCCATAACATAAAAAATCTTTTATTATAACATTTTCTTGTAATGCCCTGGAACAGCACAATTTGAGGAATGACTTTTTTCAGGCCTGCTTACTTTATATAATATAGATACATGGGAGTCTAGTCCTTTAATTGCTTTTTCGTAGATACATTTTTCCCCTTCAAAAGGCATCACATTCGGTAAACTAACTTTTTTCAGAGCATCCTTCTTTCTAATTACTTGTTAGTATAAATAATCCATATGTTGGGGAAGCCATCATTTCTTGTCCTCTTTCTGAAACAAAAGTTGTTAGCAAAATGGAGAAAGAAAGCTGCTTATGATTCTTGTTTTCCTCCCCGACATTTGAGTAAATGATACAGTGAAGTTCAAGGCCGCTTTCTTGTGAGACATTAGAGGTTATGCCTGATTGAAATACAAGTTTAAATGTAACTGTGTGCAAGCTCTCTGCCTGCTGTTATGTGAGGGATGTCAAGGCAGCCTTTTTTTACTCTCATAAAGAAAAGGCTACCCATATATCTCAATAAAACTGGAAATCAAAATGAGCTGAAAGCCAAGGAGGTTATTAAATCAGAGTTTAAGGAAAACCTCAGAAGAGTAAGCAGAATATGGTTCTAATGATAACGAAACTGTGACTGATTTATACAGCAATCTGTCCTTGAGTATCAGGAAATGTCATTGTTAAGTCCCCCACTTTCCTTACATGGAAGGAATAGGTCAGACCTGGTGAGTAGCATGTCGCTGAAAACGCCAATAAATGTATTACACTTCAGTCGCCCTTTTGCTGTCCTGTGTGTGGGGATGAGAGTAGAGAAAAATCCTCTGACAGGAGGGACAATTGTTTCATTTATTTTTTGTTTGTAAAATGTTTCTGAAAAATCATGTATGCTTTTCGTGCTGTGGAAATATGTCTGCATCAGTGATGTGAGAGACGCATATGCAAGGTGTCTTCAGCAGATATGGTCTGAAAGTCATTCAGAGAATTTGTGCTTGCTGATATTATTGTTTATGTTGCACTAAAGCCTAGAGGCCTCAGCTGGAATCTTGGTCTTTCAGGTTGTGTACAGGCATGTGTTACACAGTATTTCAAAGGTCTTACACACTTACGTAGATAATACTATCTGTTTTTCCTAGTTTTAATGCCAAAGTGGACTAATTCATTTTTGAGAAACAGTCAGTAAAAGAGTGTGTGTAAACAGATAGCAGAACTTTCTAAGAAAATATGCATCTACCAATATTGTTCTACTGTTATTGTTTGCCTGCTTTGCAGTGTGCTCTGTTCTGAGTAGACCTATAATTCTTTTTGCTAGCATATGAATAATTTTTAAATCCTATTGGCTGTCAGATTTATTTCTATGGGAAAACTATGATATCATGGAAACTTTATTTGGGGAAACGTGGTTGGATTCGCTTAGGATAAATTGCAGGTGTTGTATTAAAAATCCACGGTAGATGAAAACATGTCATTCAGTCTTCCTAGCCTCTGTGCCCTACTTTATTCTCCAAAGCACACTTAACATGCAAGAACTTACTCTGCCATCACTCCAGGGTAAGTACGTGCTCAGGACAGAAGACATTTCTATTTCTATTTTCAGATTGTTTTTACAGAATGAATGAATGGATTATAGCCGCTCCCTTTTCTGATGTATCAATACTTTGCATCAGCCGAGGCGTTTGATTGAACCTATGCATTGTTAATCCTATCCAGGTCTATATTCCCTCTTCCATAACATAGGAACGAGGCATTCAGTGATCAATCATGATGACTTATAAAGAATTTGCTATTAGTATTTTTTTTTATGTTCATATCTAATTTATTTAGAGCAAGAAAACATTTGCATTTTATAGAGCAGTAACAATTTCTATACAAGTGTAGCCTAATGCTTTCCATATATTCATGATAATGATGATTATTTTAAGGATTTCAATATCCATGTAGTTTGTAGCAGGACTTTAGAATTTATCAAGAGGATAAGTATTACAGTAAGATGGTCCTTTTTGCTTATTTGTTGAAATCTTTTCAGATTTGATTGAGTCACAAATCACACATAAATAGCTATCACTAGCTTAAAATAAGGTAATTGCAATGAATTGATAATTTTTATAACTACTAAAAATATTCATAATTTTAAGTGTAAGTAATTTTTACTTGTCAAGGTTTTAGAACTGAACAGTTATAACTGTGCAGGGGTTGTTATTTTGATGTTTGCCTATAAGTAATTTCCATTGAGAAGTATTTTACAAGCATATAAGCAGAGTAAGGGTCTGAACTCCCACTGAAAGGTGTCTGTGGGTAATTCAGCGTCACACATGAATCCTGCTGAGCACCTACCTGTGTCTTCAGATACCTAATAAACTCCTGATTGTCACTGATAGGAACTCCCAGCTGTAGCAATTATCTTGACAAGTTAATATGGACATTCCGAATGTGACAGAAAAGAAATTCATAGCAGTGCATGCCTGGTAGGTGACCTTTGAACGTGATTTGAGTGCATCTCTCTCTGAACACTTAAGATACCTGCTGCCTTCATTAGTATTTGCTAGATTCCCCTCCAACTTTTATCACCAAGTGCAGAATCCTGACTACCTTTTAGAGTTTTGAGGTTTAACCGCATTAGTTACATATATATGCATAAAAAATGTACAAAATGAATAGGAAGAAATTATANTATTTGTGACTAAAATCTTCATCATTACAATATCATGCAGATTCTTACATGTAGCTCTGATAGCTGAGACTCCATCACCTACACAGGGTTCAANACAGAAAAGAAATTCATAGCAGTGCATGCCTGGTAGGTGACCTTTGAACGTGATTTGAGTGCATCTCTCTCTGAACACTTAAGATACCTGCTGCCTTCATTAGTATTTGCTAGATTCCCCTCCAACTTTTATCACCAAGTGCAGAATCCTGACTACCTTTTAGAGTTTTGAGGTTTAACCGCATTAGTTACATATATATGCATAAAAAATGTACAAAATGAATAGGAAGAAATTATAGAAAGTTTTCATCCATTTTTTACTTGAGTATGAATTTATAGGATCATGCTCTTTCAATATGAAATCTTCTATAGTAATTTTAAGCTGTGCAGTGTGAGAGACAGTCTTACTGTAGCTGCTACTGTAAAACCTAATTTGCTGCATAAAGTATTAGAGCTATAGTGAGATATGAGCCTGCAGAGCAACTCTCTTGATCTTGAGTAGTCAAAAGGTTGGCATGTATAATGCTATGAAAAGAAATGNCTCTATCTTTCTTTCAAGGTCTACTTTGTTAGGTTTTCCTAGGCTTTTCTTTTGTCCTTTTGTCACTCAAATGCTGTTCAGTCTCTTTGGTCAGGACTCTAAAGCTGTTTATGGAACATAGTGTGACAGAAGTCGGGCTTTTTTGCTCAGTCTGTGATTTCATTGCACTCTGGAGAATGTGCTATTAATGGAGAAGTGTTCTTACCCAGATCTACACAGCCTCTGACAAGGCTGTTTAGATTACTACAGNAGCCTCTGACAAGGCTGTTTAGATTACTACAGACTAATAAGTCTGAAAATGAAACCTTCCTCCAAGGGTCTAGAGATTGCACACAGTCCCTACACCTCCCAAATCTGTTTGGACAGGATGCCTACAGAGCCTTCTAAAGAGAATTATATTCAATAAAATAACAACTGTGTACCATCATGTATGCCTTTTCTGTGCGTGCATGTATATATATACACACACACTCACACATATACACATTCATATCTTTATGAATATGTGGCTATAGAATATGGTTTTGTTTATGTGCATCAGTAATTCGATGGCAACAGAAATAAATAGAAACTGGTCTCACTAAAATGTTGGGATTGACTTGAAAGTGCACTTTATTGTTTCTGTTGGTTTGCTTCTATGTCTTCTTGTAAAATGTTGCACGTTTGTACTTCCTATAAAAGAATTGTGACATGTTTTGATGAAGATTTTAAAGATGCTGTATTAATCACACTTTTCTCAGTCCTTTTGTTGTGAATTTGGAAAATATCATACTGTCAGAATTCTAGATGTGCCATATTGATCTTGATGATTAAATCAGCCAAAGGCAACTTGATTTCTAAGGGAAAACCTAATATTCTCAAAGCCTAAATGTCTCCTAAATATTTATAGGCTACAGAAGTCGATCAACTACCTTTGTTCTCTGCTTATTACAGTGAATGGAGACACTTAGTTCAGATTCTTATCGTATTAACATGATGTAGTAATATATAAATTAATGTGTATGTGTTTTCAATCATGTGAATATGCAGAAAAAACTTTTTTTACTATTTTGGCAAGGCAAGAATATAAATAGGTGAAAATGTGTATGTGTTTGAGCAATAAAGTTGGTTTAATGATACTTGGGGAAAATTTCCTGTGGTACATACAGTAGTGACTTGATTGAGCAGGACAGAATCATGCAGTTCAATTAATGTGCAAATATGTGTTCACTGATCTTTCATTCCATTTATCACATGGACATGGAAATAGGGTCATTTTTTATTTCTGTATTATGTATATGACATCTTAGTTTTCTTCTTGCATGTTGCTATGGGAAAAATAACAATGTGGCACACCACAGGCAAGAAGAATTGGAGATANTTTGATCACAGAAGTTGCCTTTACTCAGTTCCAGAGATAAAAGCTCGGGTCTTGTAAGCTTTTTTTCAGCTGTCCCGTTACAGGCTGAGGATGTACCCAAGTGCTTCATGGTGCTTCTAGGAAAGCAATTGCAAAACAAGATCATAATATTTGTGACTAAAATCTTCATCATTACAATATCATGCAGATTCTTACATGTAGCTCTGATAGCTGAGACTCCATCACCTACACAGGGTTCAACCTA
>VYZX01000864.1:62332-90426 GCA_013401335.1 Brachypteracias leptosomus
CTTTTCAATTTCCTCAGCTTCCTGCTGTTTCTGTGAGAGTGATGGGAGTCAGCCCACTTTCTCTTGAAGCCTCACAGAAGCTTTTAAGTATTCCAGAAGGGTTGTTTGGGTTTACTTTAACCTGGCTGGTAGTTTGTAGAATAGAAGTTGAATTAAACTAAAATATTTTTGCTCTTTGGACTGTGCTTGCCACCTTCTGAATATCCCTTGCTTAATCAATATTAAGGGTGTAAAAAGAACCTTTGGAGGTTTGGAGATGGAAGCTCAGTTGCTCATGAGCTGTTCTGTTCAGAGGTGGCAGGGGTGACTTTTCTCTCCCTCCCACACCCCCCCTTCTCTCCTGCTGGTAGCTATGAATGTGCTGCATAAATAAACACGACTCTATCTTGCCACAGTGATTCCATATAGATGCCAGAGTACAGAAGTTTCTGCATCAGCAGCCTGGGATCATAATAGACTGCAAGGTAAATTGAAAGCTGTTCACTTCCCCTTAAACTGCTGTGTTTGAGTCCTGATGTTCTTCACAAACAATTAAATTTAAAACCAACTCTGGGAGATTTTGCTCTCTTCCAGAAACGAGTTAATAAGAATTTTCAATTTCTTGTTGTAAGCCTTAGGCAGAGCTGGAAGCTATGAGAACAAAATTGTGCTTTGTCATGTGTAACTCAATGTGGTCTCTTCAGCCCACTGTGGTCTCTGGAACATGTAAGAGAGGCTATTTTTCCCTCTTGTTATCCAGTGTCTGAACTTTAGTACGAGACCCTTAGTTCAGGATTGACTCCATGTATAATGAGATCATTACTATTACTTTAATTTCTGTAATAGTATTAGAAAATGGAATACATGACTGCTAATAGTCTTACGCCTGCACCTTCTGAGCCTTTTTGGTAATACTTACACAGAAAGTCAAAAGCTTCATCTTGTTCACCTGAGGCATTATGCTTTAATGTTGTGCAGGGATTCTTATTCTGAGATCTCTAATGGTGGTCTTTGTTAGGTAACAGATCTCTATTAGGTAACAAGCTTTGGAGACTTAGTGATTGAATCTATCACGCAAGTTTTATTTCAAATGAACATTTAAGGAATGCTTTTTATTTGTAAGCCAATCCAAAGGTGTGCTGGTTGATTCTGTGTTAAAGGTGCAAAACAACATCTAGTCAGACATTCCTTTTGCTCTTACACAGATAGCATTTGGATCATTTGCTCTGATCTTTTTCTTAATTTTTAATAAATACATGGCTGTTACACTTTTATTCATTAAGTTGACTTTTGAAAGGATCGACTCAGCATGTTCAGATGTGTACATGAACATGAAAAAATAGAGTGAAGATGCTTGATTCTTTCAAGTCACAATCCTAGATGCCTCCAAACTAGTTTGATGATCATTATCCTGCTGTAGTAGCTTAAGCACCTTATTGCCAGGATGCTTTCCAAGAGTGCAATTAGAAACTCTGAGCTGTTAGTCTGAGCTGTGCTCTGTTTCTGTATTCTTGATTGAGAGCATTTCACATTTTCTCTATCAATTTTGAGAACATCCTTGATTGGGCTAATGATGTTCAAAAGCCCTTTAAACAGAGAGACAGTAACCTTGTGTCTTTCTTGCACTTTTTTCCAGTACATTGGTTTAAAATATTTCTAGGTCTATGAAAAGGCCTGTGAATAAATATACAATTAAAATAAATGTTTTGGAAGTGCTGGATAGTGTCAGACGAATCTTTGGAGGTGAGTTCTGTTGCCAACAGCTACTATGTCAAAATGCTTTGGCTTTACTTTAGCAGGCAAATTCTACGGTATTCACTAGGAATAACTCCCCAAAATATTTGGTTTTAGCAGCTTCTCAGCCTTCTTGTTTTGTAATTTTGTAATGTTTATTTGCATTAGTAAAATGTGCAGAGTACACCAGCAGCTGATTCAGGGAGATCACTCTCCCTTGTGAACAGGAGGAAAAGCAGCATCAGAACAGACAAGGGGCACCTATTTCAGGAAGTAACTCTACAAGGTGAGACAAACAGATCCTTGATATGGTCTCTGGTCATCTGCACTGGAACAAACTACAGTTTTGAAAAATAAGTTTATAGTAGTCAGGAGTTAATAGCGGTACTATGTAAGGAAATAATCCTTAATCTTGTTTGATGGAACCTGTGGTAGTTTGTCATTATGATAAGATCCTGTAGTAGGGTAAACACCATAAACTGCCTTAATGTCTACATATATGTAATAGACACTTAAGCAACATGCATATATATATATTTTATTGACCCATTCTTCCAGCTCATTAAACACAGCTGCTGCTTACTATCAGGAGAAATTGCAAGGAAAGTAACTTGAAAAGAGAGATGATTGGTTGTATTAAACCCACCATGTGTTGTTTATTTTGCTTCATAAAAGAGCCATTTTATTGCAGATGTTAGAAAAAACCAGTCATCACTAAATGGGGTGAAGAGAGAAAGTGGCAGAGGAGTGTAATCTGATACAGCAAGTGGGAGAAAAAGCCTTCTCCCCTGTTGCTAGATAACAATATGTATCCTACTGTCAAAAATGCAGAGGAACAGTAGAAAGAGTTTACCTGAGCTGTGTTAGTTTTCAAAAGCATCTTGGTATCTAGCCTATATTGGGAGGGAATATTTTCCTGTCCTCAAAAGCATTTTGGTTTCTAGCCTACATTGGCAGGGAATATTTTCCTGTCTCCTAATTGTTCAACTGTTTACAGGGGAAATACAGATCAAGGTATGTGTTAAGCACCCAACTCCCATTCATTTTAAAATCATGTGAGATTCCTTATTCCAGGAAAATTTTCCACCACATTCCTTAAACTCTCTCGTCATGTGTCCTTGTGAACCATTGCATTTGATGTCATTAAATGAAATGTGTATCTCACATGTAATATCATGGGTCTAAAGGGAACTGACTGTTGCATTTCCTTGGTAACACCACTGTGAATCACTTACTTCCAGAAGAACTAACCAAGATATTTATTTTATTTAAATAGCAATTTTCATTTTTCACTTTCAAGTCAACATTCAGGAAATTTTCTGAGGTTGTGGATACAGTTGATGTCAAGAAAAAGAAATTTTGAAAGAGATCCACCCAAGAATACGGTACTAGTCACTATACTTTCATTCAATGTCCTTTAACTCAATAAAAAAAAATTACTGCTGTCTTCTCTTAAGGAACTGGCTATTTCATGAAGTAAGATTTAATTTACTAGTGCAGGTGTATATCTGAAAGGACAATCTGCAGTTGTAACAAATTAATTTATACTGCAAAGAAAGGGCAAGAGGAGCCTATCACTCTTCCTACAGAAACAGGGCAGTGAGTATGTCCTTTTGAAATGTGATGCTCAATGCTGCCCTACATTTTCACTTTATATTCCTCTGCCTACTTTACATAGTTACTAACTAAAGAAATGTGTAAAAATGCTCATATTCTTGGACTAGTAACTTCTAAATTCAGAGTGCTGTTACTAGCTAGTAAGAACGACCTCCAGAGATACTATCATGTGCAGGGTTGCACAATGGATGATAAATGTAACTTTAATGCAAAATTCTTTATATGCAGAAACACAAAGATAATTTTAAATCCTACCAGTTTTAACTAGTCTGCAGACACCTTTTTTCTTGTAAAGCAGTGAGAGAACAATCTCTATAATCTCTTGTTTGCAAAGATATAGAAATAATAGCTGTTAGTTAGGAAAAAAGGGATATTTGGTTTTACTTATTTTATATTTAAAAAAACCCCGAAGCACCAAAATCCAAATTGTTAGATACCTTAATTTCTAACAGGGATGCTTCTCTATGCTCCTAATTCTTATAAAAGCAAAGAAAGCAAAATGCTGTCAGCACCAGAGCAGTTCCCAGGCTACACATCATTTGTACAACTAGACATTACGTCCCCAGGATGTTACAAAGAAGCAGCTGATTAAAGCATTAACATGTCTTGAGTCTTTTCACTAAAAGACACAAGGTCACTGCACTGGCTTAGTGAATGAGAAGTTGATACCTGATTTCTTTCCATCCTTCTCACTCTAACTGTGCCTTAATCCTCCAACTATAGTACTATAGTCTTTTTTGGAGAGGGGGAAGGTGAAAACAGCCTAAAGAAATGAATATTTCTGTGCATATTTCTGTAATTTAAATTTACTCATTGAATCCAGCTAGTACATACAGCTTCCACCAGTGCGAGGATCAAAATCTGTAGAAGTGCAAATACTGCTGGTAAGAAAGTTTTCTTCAGAAAAACAAAAAGAAATGGAAGCAAACCTTAAGATTAATGATGATGAATATCATCAAAATGAGTGCATTCAGAGGAAACGCATATTTTTAAAAGCTCTATATGTTAATATTCTCATGTTTTTCTTTCATAGCAAAAATTATAAAGGCAGAAGCATATTAATGCTGCTTAATGTACAGCTATATGTGTATCTCTCTATATATATCTCCTAGAAATACTGCTAATTCTCTTTTCTAATGATCATTACTTAACTGTAAGAAATAGGTTGCAAACCCAGCTTGCTTGCACGAGAGAGAGTGCAGACATGGTAAATGAGAAAATGTTTTTGTTTTACTAGCTTTCGTGTCTTTAGTATCCAAGTAATTGTACTTAAACCAATAATCAAAGGAAAAACAGTAAGAGTTTACATTCTAGTACATAAAGTGGTTTTCATTAAATCCACAAACCAAAGCCGGGCTTGGCAGTGAAGCTCCTGACACTATCACAGCCCAGAGAGGCAAAAAGCCAGCAGCTGCACGGCTAACCTGGGGACTGCTCTGGACAGCTGAAGCCTACTATCCTGACCCTTCACAGTCATGGCATTGCTGACAAAGGGAAGCATGCATCTCCTAGTGCAAAAGAATCCAGAAGGGTTGAAAAGAATAATTGTCAGGAAAACTAGAATCTCTGCTGAGCTTACAGTGATGCCCAGAACCTTTCTCTCTCAATTTTTATTTATTGTCTACTTATTTAGTCTATCTAATGAATAGCCTCAGTATGTAACCTCATAATGAAAACATTTCAGAATATTTCATGCTTAGTTGGAGCTGAATTTGCCTCTTTGTTTAACCAAGATACACATTTGTAGGGTTATTAGAAAATAATGCAACTTCTGTATGTTTTATAATAATTGTCTGACATTGATTTTGAAACTATGACAATTATCAGAGAATAACAATAATGAT
The DNA here is from genome assembly GCA_013401335.1 of Brachypteracias leptosomus. NCBI lineage: Eukaryota > Metazoa > Chordata > Aves > Coraciiformes > Brachypteraciidae > Brachypteracias > Brachypteracias leptosomus. The sequence goes on from VYZX01000864.1 coordinate 67,507, forward strand.
ATTATTGATAATGCATACTCACTGTTACTTTTATCATTAGTGACAATTCTGAGGAGCTACAGTTTTGAATTAAGCCCGTGTGTTAGCTGCTATATAAAATCAGTCCAAAACCATGGGCTTTGCCTCATAAAGCTTATGATCTAAGTATAAGATAAGAGATAACAATAAGATGTGACTGTAATCATAAGACATCCACAATCTAGCTTTTATTAACTGGGAAAGTCATTGCAGCAAAGGTGAATTTTAAGGGAAAAAAAGAGTGAGGATGATGGGCTTTATTTTTTATTATTGCAAGTGTGCAAGAAGTTGTAAAAGGGTGTCTTACAAATCAAGCACTGGGGCAGTGGATATTGATACATGCACTGATCTGCAGTGGGCCACCTGCCATTTACTGAGTATCATAAGAATTCTTGAGCTCTGAGATCTACAGGGACCTTTCTGGTGACTGACATAAACAACTAATTAAAGGCTAGTTATTGACAACCTTAGCAGGGGATATGTCTGGTAACACAGCAGAGAAATAAGACTGGAGAACACTATCCTATTTAGCAACTACCTAGGTCTTCAGTAGTCTTGTAATCTTTAATGTAGAAGAGAATATACAAGTTACTTGAAATTGTGTAGTAGCTGTCAGTTACTGGCCTGACCTAGAAGTCCTTCTCAGGAAAGGTAGGGCTCATTAAAATAGAAATTTACATAAGCTAATGATGTGGTCCCAGAAACCTACTACTAAAATGACTATAAAGCAATGTTACAAACGATTAAGTTTCAAGCCCCCAACAGCATGCATTGCCATCATAGATCCAGTAATCTTTCCATCCTCAGGTGGTAGGTATTCAAAGGTATTTTTATGGATATATCACATGGATATGTCACAAGGATCAATGTGGTTTCAGCTGCTACAAACCTGTGTTCCTTCCTGGGTGACCTCCCACCAATAGTAAATTTTGACTACTTGTGCCAAGACATCACTTACATTCCAGTTATTTCCCCCTTCCTGGACCTGGACACATCTACAAGGTAGTGGTCTGTGGTAGCCCTTGAAAATAACAGCAACATTTTGCTTAAGTTAGCCATTGTCTTAACAAACCTGGTGAATGACTGATGCTGTGAGCCAGATGTCCTATTGATTTACATCACAGCAACAGGGGAAAGATGGGAGGGAAAAAACACAGCACAGAGGATTTTGAATGACAAAACATAATACCATGGTAGGGTATTTCAAAAGTCCAGGTAGTGAGTTTCTTCTTAGGTTGAAGTGGATGTTCTAACACCAAAACAAGCCATCCTGGTAGCAGTCCTCCTGAAACAAATGCACGTGAATGGGAAAAGCTGTTCTCCATGAGGAGGATGTGAGCATCACAATTTTCAAGAATTTTTGAAGAAAATTAAATGCATACGGAAAATACACAAAATGAGAAACATAATTTCCAGTTGTTTGTATGTATTCATGCTTTGTATCACGCAAGAAGAATAATAATTTGATCAGGCAAATAACAGGTGCAACAAACATTCTTGTATTTAGAAGAGTCTGGTTGAGTTTTTTCTCTATTGTTTTAAAGTTTGCATTACAGTATAAGAAAGGTAGTACAATATTGAGAAATTGAAGTGCTCTGTATATGTATGTTAATCACTTAATGAGAAATTAAAGGCAGACCTTAGAGCAGATGAAATAATACAAAAAGGAATCTGTGTTCGTTCCTTATCTGTCTAAACTGATGCATTGTCACAGACTTTTAATGGGTCCACAGTCCCTGGAGGCTTCCAAACTTCAAGAAACTGAAATTAATCTGACAGAGGAGTTTTCACATGGAATCGTAAATGTTTCGGGAGTTTCCTGCTGTTCTTACATATTATGTCCTTGCCAGCTGTTGTAAGGAACCATGTTTCCTGGTTTAGTTTACCCAGTCTGAGACAACAATAATTCAGTAAATCAAAGGTTACTATTAAGCATACTTTGTTTCCCTTTTGAATATTACCCATTTTTGCTAAGTAGGAAGGTATGAACTTTTCTTCATGAAAAATCATCATGACCTTTTACAAAAAACAGGCAAAATCATTTCAGAATCTGGATGTCTTGGAGTTTCAACAAAAGACCAAATGAATTTTACACATAATATATCTTAAAATGTGAATAGTAACATGAATTACTTTACCTCACTTGGCCTGAAGTTTGTTCATGTATTTTGAAGCGATTGTAAGAGCTTATCTAAGCAATAATAAAAAAACTCGACCAGGAAAAAACCTGGGACATTTTAGGTAAATTCCTTTCTGTTAATTCCTTGAATGTTCCTCAGCAGTATTTAATATATGGTTACTGCCAATAATTTTCAACTTTATTTGGTGTTTGCAAGGTATGAGGAAATGTTTCTCCTAAGAGGATCTGAAGTATATCATTGGCTGTTTATAAAATGTTAGGACTTGGAGCTGATGGGAAGGGTCATTACAGATACTGCTTAATGTATGTGGCTAAGGGTAAACATGAAGCATAGAAGAACCATTGTAGACTGCTCTTACTGTATAAATCTCTAGTAAACATTACCACAACAGTACCAGGAATTGTTGATTCCCAAAGGATTATGACTTAATAGGGGAGACATACACAAACTTGACTTAACAGTGACTCGACCATCTGGTAACAATGTTGCTGCTTAGCTGAGTGAAGGTCAATACACACTTGTATACGTTGCTGGACTTGAATTTAAGGGAGGAACAAGTTCTAGCAAATGGGTATTTTGGAGCAAAGGAGTTCACCTATGCTGCATCAACACACTTCTGCAGCTTTTAGGTAGAACACCTTATCTGATAGTTATTTGAATAACTGCTGAGTACAATAAATAATAAGAATTTTTATTTATAAAAATCTTTTGTTCTTCACCCGGACATACTTCAGATTACCTGAGCGTAGCTTAAAGCATTTCAAGTGAACAGGTAAGGCATTTAGGATTCATGTTTCTGGCACACTGAACTTAACCGTAAATGAAACTCAGAGGAATAAATAAAACAGCTCCTTCCTTGCTCCTTCATTGCTGAGAAGACTCTCTTTGGAAGCATTTGAGAAACATGCACTTTGAATTTCAGAGAATCAAGAACAAATTAATAGAAAAACACAGATTCTTTTTTTTCCAAGCTCTCATATCTGCGAGGTCTATAGTGTACATTGCACAAGTTTAAGTACAGGTAAGGGGTAAAAGTTAATCTATAAAGAATAATCTTTATTAATGTATTTTAATTACTAGACATGTTCTGAACTCTCAGTGGATAATTGGCAAAGCCTCAACATCCCTTTGTTCTCTCTATGCTGTTGGGACTGTTTGTCTTTTAAAAAAAGAATTTCCACCATTTTAGTTTACTCGAGTTGTGTAAGACAGAAAATAGCATTTCAGTAGGTACTACTTGGCAGTTATTCTTTCCAGATGGCTCTGAGTGCCTGCCTTCAAAGACAAATTCATGTCAAAGTAGTTACATACAAGTTTTGGGCACCAGCATTTTTGTGTCAGCAAAATACTTCTGACATCTGGAGAGAATACTTGTGTTTGAGGATATTCTAAGGAAATATCCTCGGCAGTAAAACACTTGTAAATTTGCCATTGTGGTGTCTCAATCCTGCTGTTTTCACTTATGGAAAAACCTGTCTGGTTTATGTAAACAAGTGCTTTGCATTGGTGCAGTGCTCTGGCATTTGGTTCAGTGCCTGTCATTACCTGTTTTTTTGCGCGGTTTGGTTTTTCTCCTTTGTCAGAGGGTAATGTGCAGGCTAAGTTTTGTGTCACCCAGAGCCTGCTGCTGGTTGAGTCATGCAGTGAAGCTATCAGTCCTGCCTGTTACATCTGTGGCAATTCTACCCAGAGGAGATGTTGCAAGACAGTGAGTCCCCAGTGGGATGTAATAGAATGAAAGCAGATGGTGAGCTGAAGAAAATTTCAGGGGAGGATTACATTTTCCAGTTACTGTCTTTTTGATTTCAGTGTTATTGTCTGATGAATTGTGTCAGATTTGATCCTTCAGATTGAAAAGCTGCTTCTCAATGTGCTCCCAAATGTACAGATAGAGTAAATGGCTGCTGCCAGTGTACTCTTTCAGAAACTTAATTTTTTAAATGCACATTAGGCAGGGCATCTCATTTTGTCATGTCTACAGTGTGATTTTTGCCTTCACCTGAGGATTTTTTTTTTCTGCCATAGTTTATGTTAATGACAGGGTTTTCAGTAGGCTACAGTTTTTTATCTATGTACTTGTAATTTATCCTTGGACAAGGCTAGCAGAAATGTTTTTTCTTGCCCTGGCTTAATATGAACACACAGCCAAAGTCTGTCCCTAACGGAAGAATAAGCCCAGCCTCTGGGGACTGTGAGGAATGGAAGCTGGTGGCTTCTGGATCAAGAGCAAGGCTCCTGCCCCACCTAAAGGCTTGCTATTGCAGAGCAGGTTCACTGCCCTTGAAGCTGTGGAGAAGCCAACTGGGCTTTCAAGCAAAGTGTCTGGGCCAGCTCACCCTGAACTGTGTGGCAACTATATCTTTTCTTTATAATTTTCAGGAAACTATGTAAAAGTAGAGGAGGCTAAAATTAAGTCATAAGGTATTGTATGCAGCAGTGTCCTGTGCCGCCCAGAAAGCAGAGTCCAGTATTGAAACTGATCCATTTTGTATAAAATAGAGCACAATTTGGGGCATCTTCACTGTAAGAATGCAAGGTACTTTGGAATCAGTATGATTTTTTGTTGTTCTTTTGATTTTTGCTCCAATTACTTTATAATAAAATAATTTTGGGGCTAGGGAGGACTTTAATTCCTCATACTAAAGGTTTGGACATTTGGGATGATTGGAATAGGAGTTGCTTTGCCTTTATGTAGCAGAGGGATTCTGCTTTCTCAATTCTTCAGTGCCCCATGCAGTACAGCTGGCACCACTGCCTCATTCCTCTTGCTTCATTTTGTTTCCTCAATAAAAATGCCTTTTGATTGACAAGCAAATATTTGCCAAATAATAGCGTATTTGTGAAACAGATTGAAACAGTAGTTTTAGTTATTAAAAAAACCCCCAAAACAACCAAACCCCAACCTCAAACTGTTTGCCTTCTAATAACAACAATGAAAAAGTTCCCACAGCCATGACTTTCAAGATAGTCTGTTAAAGTAAGGACACTTCCTTTGTAAATTCTAAGTGTGTGACTTCGCAAAATAACTCTCGCTCAAGACCATGCGGATGCTTGATGAGAAGTTCAAACCTAGTACATGCTGAAAGGGCAAGACCCCATGGCTAAAGTATTAGAAGCTGTGGTACTCGAAATGCATGTAGCTGTGACCAAGATGAACAGTTTCGCTCAAGTTGGTGTGAAAATAAGCTGTGCAAAATGATCAGCCCTGGATCACTTCTCAGGGTGGAGACTGGAAAGTTTGTATTGGTTCAAACTCCAATTCAACTGATGAAGTTGCATATAAGTAAGCATTTCTGTATGGTCTGGAAACTTCCAGACCTTTCAGTCCATTATTATTATTTATGATTATTAATTATTATTATTTCATGTCATTAAAATTCAATAAGACTAAGAAATGTAAAGGTACTACTTACAAACAAAATATTTTCTATTCAATACAGAAGTATAAAATTCTTTCTTCATTGTTTCATCCTTTCCATGTCATTTTCATCCACAATCAAAGGCTGAATCTGTTATTTTTCTAATCATGATTCCATGCTATAGACACAGTAATAGCCAAAGAAGATTATTGAACACACAGACATTATCTACATCCATCTTATCAATAAATGTGTCATAAGACAATTTGATGCAATTTCGTAGAGGTGCCCTTTCTACAATATCAGTAGATCACTTTGATGTGTGCACCTTAAACAATACTTTAAAATACTTCAAAATATCTATGAAAAAAAAGACAATAAAAACTTATTTTCAGGAAAAGAATATTCTCTAGATATTCATTCAAGAGAAGACTGATAGTTTAACTAAAAAAAAAAAAGTAGAAAATGTTTCATATAAATTCTGTGAAATCAGGACTGAAATCTTGGATACAGTTAAACCCCCCCTCTAGCTATGGCTAAACACTAATGTGCCTACCCTCATATTAGATGTTGCTAGAGTTAATATAGTTTTTTGTTCTTTATTGTAAAATGACCATTACTACTTTGGATAAACACATGAAAGTATAAACAGCAACAGACCTTTTCTGTGTGCTTATATCATGTTCAGTCTTGTTTTTCTTTTCTCTCAGTTAAATGCTATGTGTTGATTTATTCCATTGTGGAAGAAGAGGTTATAAAAGAGTTTCAACTCTTTACAATTGAACTGAGGTACAAGTGGTTGGTAAATCTAAATGAAGTTGAAGCTTGTAGTGGGTCATAATGACAGCTTTCTGACTGTTTTATTTTATTTAGTGCTGCCTTATTTATTCAGGCTTAGAAACCCAGAAACATTGTAAGTACACATGTATATGTAATGAACTTATTTTCTAGACTGTTATGGCTCAGCTTCCTTTGTTATATTTTAAAAATTGCAATTTCATCTTTTTCTTTGATCTTCTTTCTATACTGATGTTGCAGATAACTGTGATATTTGAGCTGCCTCCTGTTGTTGCTTCTTAACTACTGTGGTTATGTGATTTTAACATGCTTTGAAAGGGTGCATGTTTAATACTTTTCATGTGGGAATTACTTAGAAGGATTGGAAGTTTCCAGCAATTCAGAATGTTTGATTCAGAAGATATGTGCTGCTTTCTGGAGCTTAAAAAGACAAGAGGTTCAACAATTTGGAAGGAAAAATAGGCTGTGGAATTCATATCTGTATTCGAGAGAGACTGGCCAAATTACCCCACAGCTGTATAGCCTTCACAAAGGCTGCTGCTCAAGCAGCTACACTGCTGAGCTCAGCGTGCCATTTTTCATCTAAGGAGCAACAGAACATGGGAGGAATGTAAGGAGTTATGTTTAAAAAGGAGGATAGAGTGAGAGAGAAAGTGCAGCTCCACAAACAGCCTGGTTGGGACAGAAGAAATAGGACATGGAAGAAGGATTCAGAGCACAAGCATTGTTATTTCCTTTGCAGATCAAGCTTTGACACCTAAAACATAACTTAGGAATTATATGCAGTTTATTAGCTTAGTCAGTAGTTTATTAGAATGATAACTGTATAGACATTATTATTGTCATCTTCTTGTGTAAGGGTAAATATTTTGCAATTCTCAACTTCTCTCAATACATACGGAAATCATACCATAAATGTGCACATCATTCTGTGAGTCCCAACTCTGCATTCATCCAGCACTCTAGGAAAAGATGTACATGTACCTTCTACTCAAAGTCAGGTAGATAAAACTGCACATATGTCATCCTGCATTCCCATGGTTGTAAATGGTGGTTCCCTGGGAAACAACAAAAGCAGATTAGAATAACTACACTTCAATGAGCACTGGCATTTAACCATGTTTAAATGAAGATGTGTATTTAGTTTAAACTTTTATTTATGCCTTTATTAATCACAGTCCAAACTCTTGGTTTTGTTTCACCTGGTTTGCATTAATCCCATAGGATGGAATTAATGAAAGAGGTATCTTGATTTTATTCTCCATAAGGGGAATTTGGGGTTGCATATGGCCATTTTAGGAGTTCTTTCAAGCATTTCTGTATTCCAGCAATCTCTGTGCTATGAAAGCCCCTTAGGGTTTTAGACAGTTCTACGTGTCTTTTTGCTTCTGTCTAATGAAGCTATAATAAGGCACCAAATCTCTCAGAATTATTTTTCTAAAATGAAATACAAGCCCAGTGCTATGTTGTGCTATCACAGCACTGTCAGCATTATGTGATAAAGTAGTATAAATACAAATTACAGCAGCAACAGGTTTTTCTGCATAAAGGTAGGAAATATTACTTTTCTATGCATGTTTTTGATTTAGCGTAACTGCTGACTGCACTGAAACAGCTCTGGGGATTATCCTATCTGAATTTCAGGAACCATTGAGCTACTATCAGCTAGCTCTTACAAAGTTAATGGCAGTAGGAAAAACAGAATTCTGCCACATTTGGAAAAATACTGGAAAGTGAAATTAAATTGCTTATTTTTAAAACAGGCAAGAATGATTAGAGTACAAGAATGTCAGGAGGAATCCCTGTGACAGCGTGTCAGGGGCATTGGTGTCTGTGCTTCTGAGTGGCTGCAGTTTCTGTCGACCATTAAGACATAAACACCTGTAGAAATACGGCTCAAAAGTTATGTTTCCATTTTTTTCAGTAAGCATGAGAAAATTTCACATCAGGATTGCAGCGGTGTAATTCAGTCTTTGTCATAATCAATGATCTAATCGGAGTGTGTTCATTCCCCTTTTCCACACTTCTTAATGTGCACAGTTCCCTGAAGTCTACCTCATGCAATTCAAGGTAATGCATTCCTGTTTCCCTCTCACTCTGAAAAATAAGGTTCTTTTAAAATCATTAGGTAATGCTATTGCTCTGAAAGAACCACGTAATATTTTAGCAGCAAGACTCCTCTTAGTAGTGGTTTAATAAGTGTGGAAATTAAAGTGACTATGATTTATAATATTGCAGGTAAATGCTACTTCCACTGTCCTCATGAAAATTATTTCTCTTAGAAACTTCTGAATTACTTTACATACTGTAGACTGATAGAAATATTTTAACATGTTTGCATCTTTGTGAAACTTCTAACTGAATAAATTCGTGAATGATGTACATTTGTTTTTCTTATCCCAATGTACATAGATTGTACAGATAAAATCCATAAATCCATGCATTTTATTGTGCTACAGTATCCCATATTACATAAAACCAAAATTAGACCTCGACATAAATAAACACTTCAACATTTTATAGGAAGCTATAAAAGATATATGGGATTGCTTTCTTTACCTTAGATAAGGATCTAAGTAACCTAAGTTTCTTGAACCGGTATTTCTCTAATTTACAATTGCAAGAGATAGAGATAACACTGACCACATAGTGAATGAATCAATGAATTTGTGGAATTCTTGAAACTTGGTGATCTTTCTTTCATTGGTGTTTTCCTGTCCTCTCTCTGCCTGTTGTTGTATTCCTCTTTTCAATTCACCAGGGTCACATAACTTCACATTTGCTTACCTTTATTATCTTTAATTATAAAGTTTATGTGCCTCTGTAAAGTGCTTTAGTGTAAAATCAAAACAAATCCTCTTGTAATCATAATTTTAGAATGAATGAAAACCACCTTGACAGACCATCTTCTAACACATTGGTGTAAAGAAGTGAAAATATGGAAAAAGCAATAACCCAACTTAGCCCTCAGGAAACTACAGGCAAGAAGTAGAATTTAGCTGCAGTGGTTTACTGTGGGAAAATCTTTGAAATTTATGCTGCTTATGACTGCACTGAACAATTAAAGAAGGTAGTGAAAATATATGACAGTGATAAAGTTAAAATAAAACAGCTGGTACTGTTCCTCCGTAGGACTATAACCTTCCCCATAAGTGGAAAATGTTAATGTTTCTTGATGAAAACAAATTTGTGACTTAAAATTGAATAGTAAGACACTGGATGTATTGGATTGCTGATAAATGAGATTCCAGAGTAGAGTGACTCAAATTCCTGGGCACTGTAAGGGTAAAACTAGGCCTGAATCACCAGCCTAGCAGCACAGTTCTGATGAACAACCTGAGCCAGGCTTGTCCATGCTTGAAAGTCCATGAGCTATCTTCAGTTTGATCATGATGAGAGAAGATTTCTTTAGTAGTAAATGTCAGGCAGAAGAAAGTAAGCTATCATTGATAACAATTCTGTTAGAAGAAAGCATCAGAGAGATTGTATGTATGTGGTCATGATGGAAAGAAGGAGAAAGCCTCTGCAGACTTACTATTCTGTGTTAAGTGCCTAGGTCTGTCTTAAGTTAGGACTCTGGGAAAGAAGTGTTAGTAGATACGTGATACATTTCCACAGTCATTACTGCTTAGGCTCAGTCACAACAGAGAGCAGCATCAAGGTAGCTCAAACTGCTGTCCTTGGTCTGCAGTGGAAGAAATATGAGGTGAAATTGTTCTCCGGTTGGCCTTTAATATTATGCATACCTAAGAGAGAAGTAGCAAGGTATGAGCAATATAAAGTGTTTAAGGACAATCAAGACTGTGTGAAGAGAAATTAGTTTTCATTACAATATAATAATGAAGTCTGAAGTCTTAAAAGATACACACACATTAGAAACACACACACATACAGGCACGCACCCATACTTGCACCCACAAGAAGGAAAGAAGAGGGAAGAAGGAAAAAAAAAAGTAAAAAGCAATCTTTGTGAGTTAGCAGCCAGATGCAAGCAGGTGGATTCTATGTCATACTGGAAAAGATGGAGAAAGTAAGCCAGCTCTGGCTCCAGATTGTCAAGCCTTGTGTGCAGTCCTCAGGAATCTTTGACTTAAAAAGAATCTCTCGATAGCTCTCCTCAGTCTCTGTAAATAATAGTAATGGGTGGTGTGGTGCTTCCTTTGTAAGGCTAAACGTGTATCTGTCATTAACAGAGCACTTACTTTCCTTTTCCTTTGGATAGGCCTAAGGTTAAGATAAAAATAGACCCTGCTGCATTTTTTTTTTAACATGACATTGTGTATTTTACTCAGTTCTTTAGTATGGGAACTGTGGAAGTCAGATTGTTTCTTTCAGCTGGCTGGTTCTTAATATCAGAGATTTTTGTTTTCTATGATTTTATTGAAAAGAGGCAAAAACCCTGAGAAAAGCCTTCAAACTGTGGAACTTTAATTGTTAGTACATAATCCAGATTTAGAAGACTTCTATCAAAGGAGTAGAAATTATTTTTATTAGTATGCATTTTTTAAAGAGCTGTGAACCTTGGTTAATTTTAGAAATTCTGATGACCTAAAATAGGTGTCCTCTGCTTTAAAGTCAGATGACTCAGTTGAACCACAGACCCTGAGATTTTCAGGGCTGTGCTGATGTGGAGGCTCTGACTTTGACAATGGGTGTTAATTATTGAAATGGAAAGCAGGCAGGTTTGGCTTTTTTCTTTTCCCCATTGAAACATTTTTCTGCAGTATGCTTTGAGCTTTTATTGAGAATCTGTGAAGGTATTACTATGATGTTATTTGTTAGTGATTTGGACCACACAGGCAAGGAATTCAGTTATGTATTTCTGAGGACTACTTGCCTTCTTCGACCCATGCCTTGTGTAATCACTGTGTTATCATATTTCTGTTACATTCCTTGACAGAAGCTGGTAAGATATGGACAGGCCTTTGATTTACTCTCACTCACTGAAGAGGTTTTCTAGCATGGGTGTGCAAGGAGGAAACAATAGGAGAACTGGGATTCAGAAAAATGTCTTCTAGTATAAACATCCTTAAAGCCAGTTAAGTCATGTTTGGAACCTCCATTTCTCCAAGCTGTCAAAAATCTAGATTTCAATGGTTGTGGTCTGATTTTCAAAACACATTATGACTGTGCATCCTGCTAACTAGCATAGGATTTGAGTGTTCAGCACATCCTAAAGTAATTTGGGGACATCTTACTTGTTTATTTGTGTATGTGCCTGAAGAATGGCAGAAGACAAAGTAAAGATTTGTAAGCCAAGCCTATAAGAATCATAGAATCATAGANAGAAGCTGGGGAGAAAGTTCTCACTTTTTTTCCTCTTCTACAATTATTCTTATTAGGCAAGATTTGAGATATAGAAAAAGAATAATGACATGGATGAGGAAATGACTGAGACCTTATGGGTCAGGAATAAAGGGAAGGCACTGGCAGGAAACATTGTAATGGGCATCTGCTACAGGCCACCTGACCAGCATGACTGATTGGATGAGGCTCTCTATAGACAGATAGAAGCGTCCTCACATTCGCAAGCCTTGGGCCTAATGGGGGACTTCAACCATCCTGATATCTGTTGGGGTGACAACAGAGCAAGGCACAAGCAATCCAGGAGGTTCCTGGAATGCATCAATGACAACTTCATTTTCAAAGTGATAGAGGAGCCTATGAGAAGAGGTGCTTTGCTCGACCTTGTTCTTACCAACAGGGGTGGGGAGAGTGCAGCTCAAGGGCAGCCTTAGCTGCAGTGACCATGAAATGGTGGAGTTCAGGATCTTTAGGGCAGTGAGAAAGGAGAGCAGTAAACTCAGGACCCTGGATTTCAGGAGAGCTGACTTTGATGGCCTCAGGGAACTGCTCAGTGGAATGCCATGGGATAAAGTCCTGGAGGGAAGAGGGGCCCAGGATAGCTGATTAATATTCAAGGATCACCTCCTTCAAGCCCAAGAGCTATGCATTTCAACAAAGAGGAAGGCTGGTAAAAACACTGTGTGGCCTGCATGGATGAGCAAGGAGCTCCTGGGCACTTTCAAATGCAAAAAAGTAGCCTATAGGGCTTGGAAGAGAGGACAAGCAACCTGGGAGGATTACAGAGAAGTTGACCTAGTAGCCAGGGATCAGGTTAGGAAAGCTAAAGCCCTTTTGGAATTAAATCTGACTAGGGATGTCAAGGACAAGAAAGGCTTCTATAGATATGTCAGTGACAAAAGGAAGACTAGGGAAAATGTAGAACCACTCCAGAAGGAAACAGGGGAGCTGATCACGTAGGATATTGAAAAGGGTCAGGTGCTCAATGACTTTTTTTCCTCAGTCTTCACTGGCAAGGGATCCAGACACACTGCTCCAGTTGCAGAGAGGATAGGCAGAGATTGGGGTACTGAAGAATCCCCACTGTGAGTGAAGACTAGGTTCGGAGCCATCTAAAGAACCTGAAGGTGCACAAATCCATGGGAGCTGACAAGATCCATCCATGGGTCCTGAAGGAACTGGCAGATGAAGTCACTGAGCCACCTTCCATCATGTTTGAGAAATCATGGCTGTCTGGAGAAGTTCCTGCTGACTGGAAAAGAGGAAACATAATCTCCATCTTCAAAAAGTGGAAAAAGGAAGATCCAGGGAACTATAGGCCCATCAGTCTCACCTCTGTGCCTGGCAAGGTAACGGCACAGATCCTCCTGGAAAAGCTGCTAGGGCACATGGATGTAGAGGAGGTGACTGGGGGCAGCCAGCATGACAAATCAGCAAGGCAAATCATGTCTGACAAACTTGGTGGCCTTCTGTGATGGTGTTACAGCGTCAGTGGATAAAGGAAGCGCAACTGATGTCATCTACCTGGACTTGTGCAAAGCATTTGACACTGTCCCACATGACATCTTGGTTTCTAAACTGGAAGGACATGGGTTTGATGAATGGACCACTCGATGGATAAGGAATTGACTAGGTGGTCATACTCAAAGAGTTGCGATNACTAGGTGGTCATACTCAAAGAGTTGCGATCAATGGCTCAATGTCCAAGTGGAGACCAGTGACGAGTGGTGTCCCGCAGGGATCGGTACTAGGACCAGTGTTGTTTAACATCTTTGTCAGTGAAGTGCTAGGGCCTGACAGGCCCTGAATTTGACCCACAAATAAATCTCACAACCAGCCAGTGTGACTGAAACCAGCAGAGGATTTTTCTCTGCTGGAAAATTAGCTGTAAGAACAGACATAGCCTGAGAAATGAATGATTTGAAATCAAAACAGATAAGGGTACCTCCTCCTTGTTCTTTCCCAGGTCTGGCCAACCTTGGATGGAGTCCAAAGAGGAGGAAAAATAGCAGGTGTCCCAACCCGAGTTGCTTGCTCAATAGTATAAAAGCTGGTCCTGTTTGCAGCGAGTTTCAGAAGCTGACCTGCAGGTGGACACACCACACAGGATTTTCCTTGTTACTGGAAAGGCCCTGACTGCTCACTGCAACTGGACTGGAGAAGACAAGGGTAATGAATTTGATTATTTATGCTTTCAGTATCTGCTGCAGCTTAATGATGTGTCTCTTTGGAGTGCGCCCTATTCTGCTGAGACTCCTCTCTGGCATTTGCCAGGGTGGACTGTGCATGGCTCTAGTAGTATTTGGGGTGTGAATGGTCTCCCCTTCTGTTGAGTCTGTCACTTGGTTCCTTTTCCCTTCTGTTATTGAATTTGTGCTTTGGTTTATTATCCCTTTTGTTATATCTCAATATTTGTTCCTGCACGTGCCTCCTGCTGTTGGTAGCTGTATTCCTCATGCTGTGCCGGGTAATTAGCGAAACAGTTGGTGACATGGACAGTGGGATGAAGTGCACCCTCAGCAAGTTTGCTGATGACACCAAACTCTGTGGAATGGTTGACACGCTGGAGGGAAGGGATGCCATGCAGAGGGACCTTGACAGGCTTGAGAGGTGGGACCATGCCAACCTCATGAAGTCCAACAAGGTCAAGTGTAAAGTCCTGCACCTGGTCAAGGCAATCCCAAGCACCGCTATAGGCTGGGCAGAGAGCAGACTGAGAGCAACTCTGTGGAGAAGGGCTTGGGTGTTAGTTGATGAGAGGCTCAACATGAGCTAGCAGTGTGCACTCGCAGCCCAAAAAGCGAACTGTGTCCTGGGCTTCATCACAAGGAGTGTGACCAGCAGATCGAGAAAGGTGATTCTCCACCTCTGCTCTGCCCTGGTGAGGCCCCATCTGGAGTACTGTGTCCAGCTCTGGAGCCCACAGTACAAAAAGGACATGGATCTGCTGGAGCAGGTCCAGAGGAGGGCCATGAAGATGATTAGAGGACTGGAGAATCTCTGCTGCGAGGACAGGCTGAGGAAGCTGGGGTTATTCTGCTTGGAGAATAGAAGGCTCCGGGGTGACTTAATAACAACCTTTTAATACGTGCAAGGGGCCTACAGGAAAGCTGGAAAAGCGTTTTTTACAAGGGCCTGTAGTGACAGGACGAGGGGCAATGGCTTGAAACTGCAAGAGGGTAGGTTTAGATTGGATATAAGGAAGAAATTCTTCATCATGAGAGTGGTGACACACTGGAACAGGCTGCCCAGGGAGGTTGTGGATGCCCCGTCCCTGGAAGTGTTCAAGGCCAGATTGGATGGGGCTTTGAGGAACCTGGTCTAGTAGGAGAGAGCTGTCCCTGCACACAGCAGGGGGGTTGGAACTAGATGATCTTCAAGATCCCTGCCAATCTTAACCATTCTATGATTCTACATTGTAAGTTCCCACCAGATTTTTAGGGGGAAAAATCACAGAATCATTCCAATTTGGAAGGAAAAAGAAAGGAAAAATTATTATAAAAATTTTTCCAGCTTTCTAAAAGAGAGAGAGCACACCTGCAAAGCTGAACAGATGAACATTGCACCACACATACAAAGTGTCTTCCAAGACTGTTCGTATTTGAATCTGGCTCTGGTTCTCCCAACAGATCTGTCATTAGCCCCCCATATTTATAGCACTGGAACAGTCTCGAGCCCTTAGTGAAAGAACACTTTGGAATCAGATCTCTGAAAAATATTAAGATTGAAATAAATTACAAATGGAGCTTTAGAATATACAATAGAATGTTTCCTACAGAAAATAGAAAGTGTCTCCAGATTGGAAATCTTCCAAAGAAAACTCAACTTACCTATTACTGTTCTGTAGAAATGATTCAGTATTTGTGGTTATATCACAAGGACTAAAGTGTGCTCTATTTCTTTGGCTTTTTATTAAGGGTAAAACTTCAGTACATAAACCAGTTTTCATGTATTAAAATGAGGACATAAATTACATTGTTCTCTGAGGCACCAGGTGCTTCAGACAAGACAAAATACTAAATAAAGATACTAGGAAAGAAAACCTCAACTTTATAGAACAGTAACTAATTTTCTGTTACTGATAAATGCACACAGACCTCTCTGGTTCTACATTGTTTTCCTGTCATAAATTGTTTCCTGAATTCTGTACTGTGTTCATCCTTTAAGAACATTTTAGCCTATAAAACTTCAAAAACATATAAACAGCAATGTTCTAGTTGACTGAGACAGTGTAACCCACAGAGAAGGGAGTTAATTCCACCTTTCCCTGGCATACAAGCACCTGTAATTTCTTTCCACTTGTTGTTGTTTGGGTGCACCTGCCTGCTGCTGGGTTTCGTGGTAGTAACTTCAACTGAAATTGTATTTTGAATTTGCTAATAGCACTTATTGTAATTACTGTATAATACTTAATTAGAATTCATGTAATTATTATTTTAAACTACTTCACATGTTCTGATTTGAATTTTTAATTTAGAAAACACATAGATCTTCTATCTGATTCCCTTTGGATCTCTGAGGACGGAGCATACATTTTAATGTTTCAGGTTATTTGTATGCAACCGAATTTTCCCAATCTAGACTCCTGATTATATGCTAGTACGGATACATGCAAAGCTGCCGTTGGTTCAGTGTAATGTATTTTAAGTTCTAGAATCCATGTTCAATCACCCAGAAAAATAGTTTAGATTTCAGGTCCTTTAATAAATAATAGGTCCTTTATGGACCTTTTCAGGTCCTTGGAAATAATAAATGGATAAAATACTTTGTCTTACAAAGTACAACTGCAAGATATATTTCTATGCCTTTTTTATGTGCACACTGGTAATGAAAATATCTAGTTGTTCATATATACAATTTTGTATTATTCTTTATTTCAGAAAAATAAGTATCTTTATATCAAATTTAGAAGACACCTTAGAGTTTAAAAACAAACTATGGATAGAACACTAGGAAGTGATGAAACAGGTATGGTTTTAACAGATGTAGATGAAATTTCTACCTACCTGTGACCTCTAGATAATGCTGATATTGTATTATTCTTTTTCTGTAGAAGTACAGGGGGTGTCCTCTGCATTCAAGGCCTGAGGAGGTGTTTCTCTTACAAGTGGTTACAGTCCTGGTGTCCTGATACATTGGCTTCAGTGAGAGTAAGTATTATTCTGAAGCAGAGTCTAAAGTATCACCAGGATCTTATCTAGTTGCACCAAGCCTGTCCAAAGTATAAGATAATAAGGCAGACACTATTTTAGCACAGTAATTCAGACAACCTTACTTTGTTTAGTTCATCTCCAAATGTTATAGAAAGGAGTGATGTAATTATCTATATTCTGTTATTGAAAGGCTAAGTATGTCTCACGAAGAAAATCTCAAAAAGATTTTAATTAAGTTAAACTAAAATAAGGGCTGAAGCATATAAAGTGCCCTAAAGAATCTTTAATATCAAAATGAGCTCATAGCATCTTCTAAAATAAAAGTTATTACAGGCAAGTTAATATTCCTTCGGTAAAGAAATAAAACAGAATTGTACAGTTTTAGAGGTCTTGAATACTTAGCTCTTATCAAGTCAAATTTCTTTGTATCTGTCTCTCCAGCAGACCATGGAGATGTCTTTCATGTCTCTCAGAAAACAGTGTGTTGTTATAGCTGAGAAACCCACTGGTCCTCTACTCTTGATGCATAAATAAACAATCTTTATAGAAGGCCATTGTTGAATCTGGTGCCATGGGACGTAGTTTCCTTACAGCAGTGTGTAAATTCAGTTTATTAATCTTAATTCAGGAAAAAATACCTTTTGCTCTACCTTTCTAGCATTTCAGAGCAGCAGGCAACCTGTTAACATCATCCACTAACTGTGTGTATCTCTGTTAGCAATACTGTAATGGCATCTGAGGGATGTAATGGCATACTGAAAGGAAATCATGCTCTGAGAAAATATTAAGATGCTATTTGCAGCAGGACAAGGCTGTAGATCTTTTTTTTACAATTTGGAAGACTTGGTGAGGGCCTGCAGATTGTCAGATGCCAAATGATACATGAGCTCCAGCAGAACTACATTGCAGTTAATGACCTGCTGTTTCAGGGGTTTCAAGTCTGAGGCTGGATTTGTCATGTTTATTCTCAATGACTGTGTAGAGCCTTATAGCTTGTGCTTCACACACAATTTAAAGGCCAGTGTTAACATTCTCAAACCAAAGCATATGTACAGCATGAATCTTTTTATGTCTGTGTACCTGTGGCTCCTTGCACTTTTTCTTCATCTTTGTTTCTGCTGTTGCTTCCTGTACACTTGCTCGTAAGAACTTTTTATCTTTTTTTTTTTCTTTCCTAACCTTGATGAATGGCCTATATCACAATGCCAAAGCTCACCTTTTTCTTAACTGAAAATGATTGATAAGCAAGAATAACAGTGGAACAGTTTATGTGTCCTGACAACCTCAGCTTTTACTAGGGCTTCCCTCAAGGGATTGGCAGAAATTTAGATACAGAGCAGGAATTTAGATACCTGCAAATCTAGTTGGAAACTAAGTGGGATTTTGAAACTCTTACTATAAAGTCTTAGTGCCTTTTAAAAACAGTAAGCTCAGAATGCTTTGCTGATTTCCTATCATGGAATACTTTGAGGGACAATTATTCCATTTTGTTTTGCACAGATGACATAACTTTGACAGATGAAGTCCAGCATTCTCAAGTACAAGCTCATTTTGTTTGTTTTAACTGGTAAGAAATAAGATGAAAGACCCTGAATATATTTTGTTCAAAACCATTAATTATTCCTACATCTGCATATACTTTGACGCACATGCTACACAATTCTATGGTGTTTTAAGTATATATATTATTGTATATTAAAATAAATGTAACAATACCTTTTTTGAAAAGAACGTCTAGTTAAATTAGCTACACTTTTAAATATCAGGAGCTCTTAAGGCCAGATTTTGGAGCGGTGTGGTAAATTGGCTTCACTGATATCAAGGGACTTGTGCCAGCTTACACCTACAGAAGTTTTGAATGTGAAGCTTAAGAGAGTTACTTATTAAAATATATATGTCCAAATTTAAGCAGAGAAGTTACTTAAGTAGAACAGATGTCTAAGTGATACTGACTTTTACAGGTTCCTAAGTCACAAAGACTTAGGACAATTTTGATGCTAGATTTGTAGATAGAAATATGCTGGCAGAAATTAATGGCTTTGAAAATAAAAGACCAAAGTAGTAACAGCCTTGAAAATGCTGACTTCATAAGTCAACATTTAAATGTGAGCTGGTCTTTCTACTAAATAGCTTTTCAACCGCTTTCTTATCATAGTAGTCCTTAATTAAAATAGTTCAAAGAAGTTGGCTTATAAAACTACGTTGGGGGTTTTTTTGTGCTAAAAGGAATTTCTACACTCAGCTAGACTTCATCACTTCTCATAACTTAGCAGTTGAGTCAATAATCTTTTCACTATGGTGATCCACACATTGAGAATGCCATAAGCAATTATTTAATCTTTGTATCTGAGGGTTAGTTCAGGACCACGGTGGTCTAATTAAAAAGTGATTCAGTGTATCATTGATTTCTTGATATGACGACAAAGTCCTACTTAATTTTGCATTACTTTGAAACCAACAATGCTGATAGCCAAGCTTTCTACATAAACACTGAAGGGTAAAGGAAGAGACAAATGAGCCTGTGCATGCAGTTTGTAGGGGCAGCAAGGGTAAAGATCCAAGAAAGATCAGAAAATGGAGAGAAGAATTTAACTCATGGGGGAAAGCAAGGTCTAAGATATTGGTTTATAGTACTTGTTCAATCAGCCAATCTAACTAAACTCTGAAGGAAGGTTTGGTGTTGTTTTCTTAAGATAAAGCTTTGCAGAAAGTACTGCATTGCTAACATCAGACATTGGACTTCAGTGATCTATTTGCTTGTCAAAACATCAACATCAGAAATTCATTGCATTGCCTTACAAATGACCTCCTCTTAGCCCTGCTTTCTGTAGTTTAGAGTTTCATTCATTTGTCTTGTTGCAAACCTATTTCTGGTTTAAATTTCCACTTCTGTTGAAGATATAAGTCCAAATAGTAGTGTAAAAAAGCCCATAACCTCATTCATAACTGTCATGACCTTTAATTCAGAAGCCACAGCTTCAGAACAGCTACAGTTAATAGTCTTTGCAAGAAGTTTAGTCAGTCTTTGACTAAAAATTCATATGGTAATGTTGATTGAAAAATTGAGAAGACTCATGTGGAAAGTGAATTAAAAATCGAATTTTTCCAGGAGGAAAAAAAAAAGAAATTTCAACACTTTAGCCTTTTATTATTATTTCGATTCAGCTGTCCTACACCATGCTTCTTGCTCCAGTTCTGCTCTGTGGTTTTGTGTTTTATTGTATTTTTACAGTACATGAAAACTGTTACATTATGGAGTCTGGTGTCATGAAAGGATGCCATCTACTTCTATAACTCTCAGTAGAGAATAAGATGTAAAAAAATTGAATTGTAACAAAAGCAGTTTCAAGGTGGTCAGGTGAAATATTCTGCTTTCTAAACATTTGAATTTCTGTAAATACATTCTCCACATGAAGCTGCTGTTCACTTGAATACTCTTGCTCAGTCATCACTAAAATCAGTTTCCCTAGACAAAAAAAAAAATAATTCACGGTCTCTATCCTGTTACCATTAATGAAAAATAAGATGGTATATCCTGTGTTCACTTATACTAAACAGCTGGGAGCTCTTTATTAAGGAGAGGCTATAAAAATCACACTGTGATTGTCTTTACATTCGTGGACTCAAACAGAACGGAACTTTCCTCGTCCTTCTTTGGAGTTAAATCTGCACCTGCCTGATTAGAAACCAAATTAAATATCTTCTGTAGGCTAGAATAAAGTCCAAACATTTAATCCTGGAGAATTTTGGGAACTTGAATATATGAAGGTCTTAAGAAGAAAATGTGTAAAACTGAATTAAGAGCTCAAGTCTCCTCAAAATTCCTCTCCTGGTGTTTAGAATTCTATTTACAACCAAACCAGCTCCACTGTCAAAGGAATGGCATCTGTCAAAGTCAGTCCCATCAGTGTGATGTGCCAGTAAATCCTTTATATTTTTACATCTTTCCCCACATATCAGGAATTGCTTTGACATATTGAAACAAATGCCACCAAACCCATTTTCACAAATTTCAGTTGTACTCAGATTCTCTGTATACTTCTGCTTCTTGTCTTTTCTATAATAATACATTAAATTTAGCATCACCTTCCCAGTGTTAGAAGATTATTCGACCTCTGTAAACTAGGATGGTGCCATCTTCTTGTTCCTAGTGAAGGCAAGATCTCTCACTTGTGTGTATATATGAACTCCATCCCTAAATATTTAAATACCCTTGCATACTGGTTCTCTGTGAGAAGTCCAACTAATAGTGCCAAATACTTTTAAATCACCTGTTTTAGAAAGAAATCTACCGTCTCATAGCTTCACTACATGCTGGGAGTTGCTTCTTACAACAAAAAATATCTATGTTGGTGTAGCTCATGTAGAGCTGTTTCCTGTATTTCCAGAGAATAGATTTGAGGATTTTAACAGCTCCTTTCTTGCTCCCAGGTCACCTTGTCAAGCTGCTTAACTCCACAGAACTATGGAGCCTCTTATCATCTCTTAGCTCCAAGGATTCAGACAAAGATCTGCTTCCAGCTTCACACCAGGCTGGGTAACATAGCAAACCTTCCAGCTGACTCCCACCAGAGATGCCAAAAGTCACTGTTACCCTCAGATTCTGCCCTTTTATGGTTTCTTATAGAGTTCTAAAGGGAAAAAAAAGCAGCTCATTATTTTGCTGCTAAGTCCATAGTGTTCTGAATTGTACTGACTCTTTGGTCAGAGTTCAGTGCAGCAAACTGTGTAGGGAATATTTTTTGACTCAGATAAAGTTTTGGGAAACATATTATGTATTCTTGCAATTTTGAAACATAGCAAGTGCTGTAAAATGTTTTCTTCTTCAGCTGACCCAAAGCCATGAAGAACAGAGTAGGCAGCCTGTTTCATGTAAAACCACCTTGCCTTCTCTTGATGAACCTGAACATACATTTAGAGGGGTTTCTTCATTGTTATTTTGCCCTATATTTGATAACCCGTTGATAATCTTGACCAATTCTTCATTTTCAAGAAGAAACTGGTTGAGAGTCACAAAATACTGGTAGTACCATTAAAAATAATTGCTTTATATAAAATATAGTTCATATGAATAAAAGGCTGAATATCATTACATTTTTAATATATATTCAAATGTTTAAGAAATATCTTTCTCCTTTGGGTTATTCAAGTTGTTTTTAATCACTGATAGCCCTATAAAATATTTTAGCTTTTTAATGTACAGTAAGTTGAACTTGTTTAAAAAAAGAGTATAGAAATGTACATGATATTTGAAATGTATCTCTTGCAACAAATTTCAGGAGTGTTGGAATTTACTACCTCAGTAAGCATGAAAATCTAGGCCATTTTTCTTTTAAGAAGCAAGAAACAATATTAGTTCCTGAGCAAATACACTTTTTGAACCCAGGAAGTTTGTGTTGATATATGAATGTATGTAAAATTCACAGTCTGAAGTGTCATTGGCAGGTGTTGGGGGTTAACCCCATCCAGCAGCTAAGCCTCCATCAGCCACTGGCTCACACATTCCTGGGGAAATGGGGATGAGAACTGGAAGGGCAAAAGTGAGAAACACATTGCTGGAGATAAAGACAGCTTAATAGATAAAGCTACGCTTTTGTCTATTGAACAATTTGTCCATTGCTTATCCCAGTACTTAGATGGTGTAGTTGTTTATATTTTCACCAGGTAAACTTTGGTAGTGTTAATGCTTTCACCAGTGACCTATATTTTAAAAGCAGCAACCTCACCCATATCAATATATCTAAATGACTTGTGGTTGCTACAGCACTCATCAACCAAAGAGAGAAAACTACTTGAGTAACATACTAGAAAACTACAAGTATAACAGTATAATAAATACTATAATAGTATACTAGAAAACGATATGGTAGCAGTATTCTAATACTACTAGTAGTTTTCTATAGTACTAGTTTTCTAGTATCATTAGTCTTACATAATATCCATATAGTTTGGATGAGCATTTTGTGGTGTTGAAACTCAAAACACTTCTAATTACAAGTGCAGTTTGAAAGGAAATGGCTCAGAAATGGTTCACAAGTTAGGTTGTTCAGGTTAAAATGTGTTTTATCAGCCATGGAAATTTTTGGAAATAATTTCATGAGCATTATTTTCAAATTTAACTTTAGATACTTGTGGTGGGTTTACCCT
>VYZX01000865.1:0-90226 GCA_013401335.1 Brachypteracias leptosomus
CAGGCCCCAGCACTTCAGTAGCCTAGGAACTTTCAGTCCAGATGATGCCCAGCTTTTTTTATCAAGTCATTCAGAAAGCAGCACTCTTCTCTATAAAATACTCTGTAAATTGCAGCACTCTTACCTAGCTGCCCTTCTTGAATGCTGCTCCTAAAGCATTACTTCAAATAGGTATTTACTGCTATTAAGTGAGAGATTTTAAATATCTGCATAGTTATTAAAGGTTATATGATATTTTCTGTGAGAAAAACAGATCATCTCCTTTGTCCTATAGCATACCTTGCTGCAAGTTCAGTCTTTGCCTAAAGATTGAACACTGAGTGGAGTTACCTTGTGCAGGGCAGCAGCTCAGGCTCGCTGACCCCAGACTGCCAATGTTTCCGTGAGGAGCAGCACCTTCTGCAAATACATGGTGTTTGACAAGCTGCTTCAGGCTGGTTGGCTGCCTCCAAACAAGAACTGCCACAGGAATTCAGAGAGAATTAATACTTCGAAGGCTTATGAGCAAAAAGTACACTTAATGCTGCTAATTAAGGCATTCCTCCCTGTGGACTCTGTAAAGATATTTGGGTGTATAGTCTTTAGAACTAATTCCCATGCTGCCCAGAGAACCGTGCTGGTGATCTGCTTTGTTTCCTTCTATTAACTTACACATGAAGAAACTGAGAGACAGGAGAATTGTCATTTATCCCAGGCCAGGTGACATGATGGTGGCAGAAATCTGCTTAGTGTTTTGTTCTGCCTTGCTTCAGGGGCTGAGCAGGTTCAGTGTGTTGTCAGGAACAAGCTTATTTTGAGAAAGTGGGGAAAAAGTGTTTGTTCTCAGAGCTTTCCAGAGAAGTGAACAGAGAATTTTGATATATCCCTTGGCAAAAATGTATCTTTTCCATTGGTTGTAGGTAAATTGGTAGTTGTACAGGTTTACTGCAAGTACTATTTGTTGGAAGTAAAGAAGCAGTGCAGCCTGTTCCAGCAATGGTTTATTATATAGATTTCAATATCTGCTGGAATACTGCTTTCAGAATTTCAGACTCAAGGAAATAATTTAGCTTGGTTTTGACCAGTGCTGATAACTGAAGATACATTATTTCTGTAGCACAGACTGTCATGTCTAATGGATAGCTTGGTGAGTGCCTTGGGTTTTTTGGTGGTTTGGTTTGTTGTTTTGGGGGTTTTTTTTCAATTAAGCTAGCAAAATTTGAGAACTCATACCTGGTTTTAATTGTGAGCCCCCTTTGCTGTTTCTTTTCTAGTATCTTTTGCACTGACCCAACAACCATTCATGCACATTTATACCTCACACCCTCCACATTTCTTAGCACAGTTTTGACAGGCCTTTGGTGCTTATCATTTCTTTTGAGGTAGCCTCTAATGGCAAAATATTTTGAAGTCTTGAAATCCAAACAGAAAGCTGACAGAAGACTTCATTCCCCTTCCTGTGCTATGTTTCAGCTTGCCATATGCAATGGACACTGATCTCAGCTCCCAGGACAGGAAGGACCTGGACAAGTTCATCAAATTTTTTGCTTTAAAGGTAACATTTTCTCCTGTGGGCAAATGCCCTTTCTTTCTTAAGAAAAGCCATACTTGCTGTGGCTGGAGTAACAAGGTTGGGGTTTGTGGGGTTGAGTTTGGTTTTGCTAAAGACCAAAGCAAGAAAAGCTGATGTCAAATTTAGAAGATTCCTGAGAATAACTAGAAAAACATCTTTACCCCTTTTTTCTACCCTCAGATTCTCTTCCTTCCCCTAGAAGTGTCTTGCTGAAGTGTCTATAACTGATTCTACACATCTCTTGTCAGCTTTGGGCTTCCATCAGCACATCTAACCATCCAGCTGTTGGGTCTATCTTCTGTTAGACTCTGCTCTTTTCAGCCTATCTAAATTATTATATTGCATCCAAAAGCAATAATACTGCAATGTTCTTTTGAATTATGCATCTTGTTGATACATAATTATAAAATTTGGCCTCACTTGGTACATAGATGAAAGTAGCTACTCTGACAATGGCTGTGTTATAAATACACTGATTGACTTGAGTTCTGTTTAGGTGCCCAGGTTCAGGAGATAGTTGTAAATTTTGTTTCAGTATTACCAAAACCTGTGCAACTCCTGATTGTATAATTGACTTGATCACTTCATGTTATTAAAAAGAAACATCAGCTTAAAATGATTTAATTTTTTTTGTCTCAAATACATATATCTGTTAGATACAGGAATTTAAATTGATTAGACCTGAAGATCACCGTAGCAAACTCTGCTGCTTGACACCCTGACAGCCCTTGCATTTTCTTTTTAACTTGGAATTTGTCTAGCTCAGGTTCTAAACTGAGGGCTCTGCTGAGCTCAGAAGATGACTGTTACCTCTTCCTTTCTGTTCCAGACGGTACAAGTGATTGTCCAGGCTCGACTTGGAGAGAAAATCTGTACCCGATCATCATCCTCCCCAACAGGCTCTGACTGGGTAAAGTCATGGGGTTTAGAGCAACCCCATAGCTGTTGGGGTTTTGTGTGTGTGCACATGTGCCTGTGTGTTGTTAGAGTCTTGTGCAGACTGTAACAACTGTTCTTAGAATAACTACTATATTTAATTATGGTCATAGATGGTGTGTTGGCATTTTTTTATGTTGTTCACATGCAGCCTGTCACTCCGGGCTCTTAAGGGCCGGTTAGAGGACAGAAGTGATACCTCTCAGCAACTCCTGCCAGCTAAGGCCATTTCTAAGATCTGCTGAGGGTGGGGTGATGAGTTCTTTTGTGTCAAAAGTGTGCAACTCTGCAATTCAGGACTTTGCAGTAATGGGCTTTATTAAAATTGAAGAGATTCAAGATAACTCTGTGGGTGAAGATAGGACTCAAGTGAGGGAAAAGGGATGTTATTTTTACACCAGGATCAAGAAAAACATTTGAGTTAGCAGCCAAGGAAACATTTAATATGAAAAGCCTGAGCCCATCTGGGAATTTTCTGTTACATAAATATTTCAGTGGACCCTGACCTAGTATGTTATATATGGGTCTATGAGTCTGTCTGCAAGGCACCATTAGGCAGTTTTTCAAAGAAATAAAACAATTGAATCATGTCTTTCATTCTGCAGTTCAATTTGGCAATCAAAGATATACCAGAGGTTACTCATGAAGCAAAGAAAGCCCTGGCAGGACAGCTACCTGCTGTTGGAAGGTCCATGTGTGTGGAGATTTCTCTCAAAACCTCAGAGGTGAGAACTGAATCAAAATAGATGCCATTTCTTTTTTTTACTTGAATCTTAAGTCACCTACCCTAACTCCTGCCCTTTAGTCCAAGACAATGTGAAAATATCTTCATTTATGAAGTTAGGTAGTATGCTAATGAAAAAAAGAAAAAGTATTGTTTAACAGAAGCAATTCACTGCAAGTATCTGAGGCCAAACATACAACTGACAGAGCAGCAAAATTTAATTTCTTAGACTGTTTAGCCATTCTGAGGGAGGTGATAGACTTCCCGTGCACCTTTTTCTATTGCTGTGTTACAAGAAAGTGGGGGCCAGGAGAAACATCTTCATTGAGAGGTGTGGCTGCTGCTGGTTGTCAATGAGATATGAGGAGGTTTGTGTTCTGAAATGAGCCTTTGCCATCCTTTCTCTGATCCAGGGGGACTCCATGGAGCTGGAAATTTGGTGCCTAGAAATGAATGAAAAGTAAGTTCATTCTTCACACTTTCTTTGTGTTTGTGTGTGGGGTTTTTAGCTGATGAAATGGGGAAGATGCTCAACCCATGGTGATGAATGAGCACATACTGGCTGTGGTGCCTGGGACACTTCAGGGGGAAGTCTCCTCTTTGTCTAGTACAGCAGTCAAACTGTTTAATGTTGGTGTCAAGAAAATAAACTAGGAATTTTATTCCTCCTTTATTCTTCCGTTACAACTAGTATGCTTCCTCAGATATAAGAATCCATATACTCAGTAATGACTATTTTTTTTTTTAAATACTGATAAGACATTCCTGTCTAGTGGAAGGCTGCATGGCATTTTTCAGCAATTACTTCTACAACAGGTGACTAGATTGAAGTAGGCCTCTTAGCTGGTTGGTAGCCACACCTGAGCTTTATTTTATATCATTTTGATAATAAAACTGACATTAAACAATTGGCCCAGACTCATTTTGATTTAAAAACAAAACAAAAAACTACAGAAAAACCCCTCAAAACAACAAAAAACCCAACCCAAACAACTTAGTTGGGAACAAAAGACTAATTTTTTCCTTTGTGTCCTCTAGGTGTGACAAAGAAATCAAAGTTTCATACACTGTATACAACAGGCTGTCTCTACTGCTGAAGTCTTTGCTTGCTATAACCAGGGTAACCCCAGCCTACAGACTCTCAAGGAAACAAGGCCATGAATATGTAATACTGTACAGGTAAAGCAGTGTGTGAAATTCCCCATTTGAAACAAAACCAGCAGAGATTCTAGACTTGCACAGTGGAACTGCAGATGTGGTAAAAAGGGATAAGTGATAACTAATTCAAATTATTTGGATTTAACTACTGCTGATCAGTGACAGAAAAGAACTTTGGGCTATATATCACCTTATAGCCTCTCTCTGAGCCACTGAAAGAAAAATTAAGCACAGGCTGTGAAGTATTGTTTGCCTGCTGTGTTGAGAAGAACACAAACATTCTACATGGTTAAATTGCTTATTTGCAATCCAGTTGTTGAGTGTCTGGGCTGTATTTGATAAATGTGTGTCCACATTACACATGACTGCAGTGTCTACTTCTGCAGTATAGATTTAGACTTTCTCCTGCTATTCCCTTTTAAAGGTGCATCCTCAGTTCCACTTCCTGCAGTTCTTGCAGTTTACTCATCCAAACACTGAGTTAGCTCTGTTTAGCCTGGCTTGTGGTTTATGGTTATCACCTTCCAGTCCTTGTTTTTTCAGCTGTGAGAGGTCTTTGACACGTTTGCTTAGCTAAGTAGCTTAACCTCAGATTTGTTATCATCTGCACAGCTGAGAACATGAGATCCCAGCCTTTTCTTCAGTTCTGACTCCATTGCTGGTTTGGCATATACTTAAGAGCAGATCTCTTTACAGCACAGTTAATCTTTCATGTTGTGTGATGAGTGTCAGCTTTTAGACTCAGACCTCTCCAGGAAGTTTATATCACTTCATATTTTTACTTTAAATTGTAGGCTTGCCACAAAGGCTTAAAAAACCTTAAAGATAGATTTCTGATTAGACTGCTGTTTTCTCTTCTTTTTACATGACATACCTTCTTGTGAGGTAGCTGGAAGGTTTTTTGAGATGGGCATTCTAGACACTTTTTTCTTTTTTTTTTTTCTAAAGAGGAAAAGTAGTTCCAGCCTTTCAGCTCATAAAGTTAAATAAGGAATAAAGATATGAATGGCATTATGTCCCCAAGGGATCTAATACCTTTCCTTTTTTCTTTTTTTTTTTTTTTTCAGGATATATTTTGGTGAAGTACAACTGAGTGGCTTGGGAGAAGGTATGATTAGGCAACACACACAAACTAGAGCAGAACTGTTTTCCATACTAGCTGGCCATTTACTACTACACCTGAATGCCATGAGGAAAATTAAGTCAGAGGTTTACATATACTTTTTATATGGATCTACCAGTGAAGGGTTGTGTCCTAAGGTGACAGGTATATAATGGTGGTACTTGGACAAAATCTAGGGGGTTACCATTTTGACTCTTGTGATCCCAAAACTGAAATAGGAATATGGAAGTACGTTGATAAAGGGCAGGACTGGTAAAGGAGATCATGATCTACTCAGGAACAAGAACCACTTCAGAGCAATATTTTAGACCAAGATAGGAGGCAACATCAGAAGTCTTGTAGATGAAGCCTGCCAGCAAGGCAACCTAATGCTGCTGTTTTGTTATGGGTTCTACACATCTTTGGAGTTCAGCTTGCAAGGGATAACAGAAACACTAGAGAAGTAAGATAATGTAACCTCAGAATAGAAAGGTACGGAGCATAAAAAAAAATAAATCAATGAAACTGATAAACAATCCTTAACCTTACAGGTTTCCAGACAGTCCGTGTTGGAACAGTGGGTACCCCAGTGGGCACCATCACTTTGTCTTGTGCCTACAGAATCAACCTTGCTTTCATGTCAACCAGGTGAGAAAATGTGATCGTGCCAGAAACTGGTTTATAATAATGTACTATTAAACCCCTCATATTATGAACCCCTAAATCTTTCCCTTCTGCTTATCCTTCCCTGCTGAGATTCTCCTTCATGGATAATACTCTCTCATGCTTAAGTCTTGCAGCAAGGGGGGTATTTGGGTAGCCCTGAATTTGCAGGGCTGAATTTTAAAGATGCTCTGGTCCCATTAACAGACACAAAGGTTTTCTGTGAGGGCACCATGAACTGGAGTGAGAGTAGAGAGAAAAAAAACAATAACAACATTACTTGTTGCCTTGCAGGCAGTTTGAGAGGACCCCTCCTATCATGGGGATTATCATTGATCACTTTGTGGACCGTCCCTATCCCAGTTCTTCACCCATGCATCCCTGCAATTACAGGTGAGGAAATGCTGAGCTGGAGCCACGGGCCATGGGGAAGGCATCGATTATGCCCAAATACGGAGCCTTTCCCACTCTCTGCTGACTGCATGGGAAGGGAGACTGGAGGATTAGTGTCAATCACATGGAAACCCTTAAGCATATGAGGAAGGGTGGCATTTTCCTCCTCACTTCTAGAATGCTGAGTGCACAAAGCCCCAGTATTTTTCCAGAGTCCTTACAGAAGCACTTGGACACAAAGCATGTTTAACCTTGGCTGCCTTTGGGAATTTGGAAGTAACAGTTAATCCTGCTGCAGAACTACATGTCCAGAGGGATGCATCTCCAGATCGTTCCACTGGGGAAAGATCAGAGTTGAATTGCTCTTTGTATGTGAGAGGTTTGTCTTCTCTAAAGTGCATGTGAAGGCACTCAGATTGGGACCAGTGGTATTGGTTGACAAGGGTTCTGTAAACACTAAAGCCAGTAGCATTAGCTGATAGAACAAAACCTTTAGTAAAGAGAGGGAAGTGTTTCTATGTGGGGGTAGTAGAGGAGTGCCTAGGAAAGATTAGTTCCCATACCTTCCATTCCCTGTTTTCCCTGTCCTGCCAAGTAGATGAGAGCCCTTCATAATTCTCCTCAACTCCACCCAGACACCTTCAACCCCCTGCAGTGTTTGTCCCAGTGTGTTTTACTACTTGTTTGTTTTAAAGAATATTTCCAGTTAGAAAGCTTTTCTCTTCTCGCTGCTTTAGGGCTGGTGAGGACACTGGTGCAGTATACCCCTCAGTAGAAGATTCCCAAGAAGTGTGTACCACATCTTTTTCCACCTCTCCTCCATCTCAGGTAAGGGAAACCAGGCTCTTTTTACTGCTAGATAGAGCAGTCACTGTTAGGGTAGTGTGCATACTCCTACATCTACTGCTGTGCAAACAGGCAGCCTGCTGCTGCTAACTAAAATTTAATGTGTGAGTTATTTATATCAGTTACACTCTGAGTAAATCCTAGTTGGATACTAATTTCAACAAAATGCTAGGGGGCTAGAAAGATGAATTACTGAGAAAGATTAAAAGAACCTGCTCCTGTAGCTGGCTGAGATGTGAAGAGGGTAGCAGGGCACTTACACATTCACATATTGATACTGCAAGAAGAGGAATTCCAGAGATTGATGCCAGGCAGTGTGAGTAGAGGTAGACTGACATTGAGAAAAAGAAAATGCTTACAGCACAGTCCTATTTTTCTGCATTGCAGAGTAGAAGAAAAAAGACAAAAGCCATATTTGTTGGACTGTCTAAAACTAGTTGGGGCATTGGGAATAAGTATCAGCAAACAAATTGGGTGATAGTATTGTCCTAGGAACTTAATACTCTCTATGTCTACCTACCCATGCAAATTTCATTAAAATTTCATTTTAAAATAAAGAGATGATGATTTCATTCAGAATACCAAAAAGCCAGAAACTCCAATTCCTCCTTCTTTTACTCTTCTTATATATCTGACTCCACAATTCTGTATTTTGGAGACTTGGCCAGATTTGCAGTTGTCCTATAGCTTTAAATATTAGGAATATCCTAACTTGTTGTCCAGCCAAGCAGATGACTGGATCTTTAACGACAATCTAAAGACTCTAAATATCTTCTGCTGTTGATATGAAACATAGAATGAGGTATAATTGGAATGCTGTTCCAAATCAAAATAATTTGCTATGGTTCTTTCCACTACTTCATAGGAATTAGTATGACTGGTCTAGCAGATCATATTCTACTGTTTGAGTGAGCTAGAAATGAGCTTTTCTTAGGAAGCATTTTTGTGCCAAGTGGATTTTGGGTGAGAGGGTATCAGGCAATGTTGAACTAATCAGCCAGCACTCATGGGCAGTCTGATGGAGCAAAGCTTTTCTTACTCTGCAGCTCAGGAGATGAGTTCGTGGCTGAATTGTGGCCTGCCTTCTATCAAAATGGGTTAAATGCAGAAAATTTCCTAAGGAAATTGCCACTGGCTTGCTGGTGCCAGTGTTACTGAACAGTAGTAGTGTATGTAACCACACTGAAGGTGACATTTGCCCAGGGGACGTGAAGTTTTGCTGTCACTGAGGAGAAAAGCTTTATGAAACCAGACAAACCCTGAGAATTCACATTAAGTATGAGCCTACCTTCTTTCTTTCCCTGTGGCTCAGAGTTGCCATATGCTGTGTGCTTATTTATAAAGCAGCTTGCCAGTCTTTGTTATCACAGTTAGAATTGTAAGGCTGTCTTGGCAGAGGGGTCTCTAAATTGGAAAGGAAAAAAATGTTACATTTATTTCTCCAGCTTTCTACGTACAACTCAATAGGTAGGAAAATACTGGGAACTCTGTTGTTCTGTAGGCAAATTGTCCAAATCTCAAATCTCTGCCTGCCTTCCCAGTAGAAATGAGGTCTAACAAGGGAATAGTTGTTACCTTTTCCCTGTGAAATACCTTTTCCCTGTGAATAGCACGTCTGTGAGTGTTGTGGAGTAGCCCAAAATTCAGGAGAAAGTCTGGCCATGGGTAATACTCAGAAGTTAAGCTTTTCTAAAACTGAAAACTCTTGGTAGGAAATAGCTGGGAGAAATTACAGGACTGAATGATGTTTGGATTGTCCTTTTTGCAATAAAAAAAGAGGGTGATACCCTCTGTGAGACAGTGTTTCCTTCTGGAGCATCACTGCTGTTGACAGAGTTCTCTCTTCACATCAATGTGTTTGAATTGCACCTTAGTCTAGGCCCCCTCAATTCTAAGGATGCAGCACAGACCTGCCAAGATAAGACCCCTCAGAATGCTGGAGGATTAGTAGTATGTATGGGTGGAGAGTATTGAAATACATGTAATTTGTACATTCTGAAAAAAAAAAAATTACTCTGGGCTTTTTCTGGTATCTGCTCAGCCTTCTCCTTGCTAATTGACTGGTACTGATTCTAATTAGCTATGGAAGAGTCTCTGGCAGTTACTTTCTGTCAGTGTTCACTGGAGTCTAAAATATTACCTGTGCTGAGCAGTTCACTGAGATTGGAAAACAGTCAATTCTTCACAAAATTAATGTGCTTCTGCTCTGTGTGTAGGTGTGGCTGCTGCAGCCAAAACCTCTTCACTAGTGTACAGTTCATCCAACTCTTCATAGTTCTTCTCTGAAGTCCTTCTCTCTCTTTCTCTCTCCCCTTCTCTCACTCTCTCTTTTCCTTGTTGCCTCTGTGTGTCTGTGTCTGTGCACAGTGTGTTTTTACTGTCACAAAGGCACATTTTCAGACCCCTCCTCCTGTGGTGACGGACACCTTGAAGGTCCCAGTGATGGGACTGGCCTTTTCACATCAAGTGAGTTGCCAATAGAATATGCTGTATGTGGCCATATATAGTTCTAGCATGACAAATAGAGGAAAGTACAAAGCTGACAATGTGGAATGTTTGTTGTGCATGGGAAAGGCTGGTGAACCCAGAATGGGCCAGGCATGTTATTGAGACTGGCTGCTTGAATGCCTCTGCAGATGAAGGTCACCCAGAGACAGGACGAGCACATCTAGATTCACTAGCAATCCTTGCAACAGCTGTTGTGTAAGACACAGGTAGTAAGGCACAGTGCTGAGTATTTTCTCTTTACAGCCAGTGTCCCTAGAACCTGCACAGTCACTAGTGCTCTGTTTGGCTTTACTAGCCTCATGCAAATAAAAGTCTGTTCATCATTCATGAACATTCTGTGATTCAGATCCCTATAAATTATGTCAGTGTTAGTGCTGCTGGAGTGTCACACACAAAGCTCTGAAAGAAGTGTTCCTCTTGAGGTCAAGCAAGCTAAACCAGGAAAGTTTTATTTCATTACATCAGCTAGATTTCTACCTGGGCTGTGTAAGGAACTCCTGGATTTCACTGCTTCCTAAAGCAATCTCACAAGGTTTAGCTTCCCAATTCTCTTTATCTAGCACATTTATGGGACTCTGTATTCATAGAATCATAGAATGGTTTGGGTTGGAAGGGACCTTAAAGATCATCTAGTTCCAACCCCCCTGCCATGGGCAGGGACACCTTCCACTAGACCAGGTTGCTCAAAGCCCAGTCCAACCTAGTCTTGAATGCATCCAGTGTTGGGGCATCTACAACCTCCCTGGGCAACCTGTTCCAGTGTCTCACCACTCAAGAGTGAAAAACTTCTTCCTTACATCTAATCTAAATCTCCCCTCCTCCAGTTTGAACCCATTACCCCTCGTTCTATCACTACAAGCCCTTGTAAAAAGTCACTTCCCAGCTTTCTTGTAGGCCCCCTTCAGATATTCTTTGTCTGAAGCTATTTGAACAGGCCTTGAAGATCAGTTATTTTCATGTGCAATGAGAATGGGTTCAAACAGTTGATAATGCAGTTGCTTTGGGGAAAAAATATTAAATATTAGCTCTTTAGTAAGTTGATGATGGCATTCATGCTTTTACCAGTATGTGAAACAGGCCTGTAGAGCAGAGCTTCCCTGTGACTGGATGTCAGTCATACCTTGCACAGCCTCCTCCTATGTGTGTAGGAAACCAGCCTTGTTTTCTTGTCAAGGCCCAGACTTAGTCCCCTACAACAAGAACTTTTTAGAGTAATAACCTTGGTTATTGATCCCAGTGAAAATCTAGCATCCTTCTGCCAGCCTGACATGCTGTGCCTCTGACTTTTCCTGTTCCTTCTCTGGTGACTGAGGATTATTCAGACTGTGGGGCATTTCCCTTCCCCTTCCTCTCTCCTCTCCCTTTGCCCTTCTTGTTTTTTCTCTTCTTTCTTAGCTTTCCAGCTCTCGTCTTTCCTATCAGCCTGCTGCCCTGGGAGTTGGATCAGCTGACATGGGCTATCCTGTGCTCTTTGCTGGTGGCTTGAATGCTGCACACCCTCACCAGGTACTTGTAGAGGGTAGAACAAGCATGGCTGATACTGCAACTGTGTGTTTCACTTGGACATCTGAGAGAGGCCTTGAAACTAGTGCATGCATTGGTGTCCTGTCTGTCAGGAATGAAAATAATGCAAATATACAGAAAGCACAGCCTGCACAAGAGCTGGGGGTTGGCTTCTCAGCATCCCTGACCTTACTAGGGTAGGGGTCATGCAGGAAAAACTACACCAAGAGAGCAGGCACCAGACCTGTTTGCCTGCACCAGCATGTCACTGATTCCCAATTTTGACTGTCTTACTGAGCTGCTTCCCCTGTAGCTGACTGAGCAGAGCACTAGACAGAGGGTACCCTGACAGCCCCTATTGGCATCTGTGCATCCATTTGTCAGACAGACAAGCAAAGCTGACAGGAATCCTTTTCTACCCGTGATGTTGCTGCTACGTCAGAGTTTTGCTGACACAGTGATGGTCCCTACTTCAGTTGGAAGGGACCTACAATAATCATCTAGTCCAACTGCCTGACCACTACAGGGCTGACCAAGTGTTAAGGGCAATGCCCAAATGCTTCTTAAACACTGACAGGCTTGGGGCATTGACCACCTCTCTAGGAAGCCTGTTCCAGTGTTTGACCACCCTCTCTGTAAAGAAATGCTTCCTAATGTCCAGTTTAAACCTCCCCAGGCACAGCTTTGAACCATTCCCACGTGTCCTGTCACTGGATACCAGGGAGAAGGGATCAACATCTCCCTCTCCACAAGAAGCTGTAGAGAGCAATGAGGTTGTAGCAAGAGAATACAAGGTGGTTTTTTTTCCCCTTCTCTCCTTGAAGCAGAGAACCTATGACCAGGGAGCTCTGCCACGTAAAACAGGCCTAAAATGGAGAAGGATGGGAATGAAAAAGAGTTTGTCTTGTGATGATCACCTACTTGACACCTCTCTCAGCATCATGGGGGCTAGAGCCAAAACCCTCACAGCTTTGTGTCAATATGGCAGAACCTGCTCTGTATTGCACTGTGGGCTGGGCCTGAGTTTTTGAGATCTCTGACTTGACCCTTTCTCTCCACCTCAGCTGATTGGTCCAGGCAAAGAGGGTGGAGTTCCCCCAGTTCCCAGCCAGCCAGCACATGGCACTCAAGCTGACCAAGAGAGGATGTGTACCCCACTGGATGGAGTCCACTACTCAGCAGCTACTCCTTCTAGTAGGTAGGTTGGTTTTAGATTGTCCACCATATGTGTTAGCCCATTTATAATTCTGTGAAAATAAAACTTTTTTTTTGGTGGCATAACTACTGCCTTCCCATCCCCCAAAACAACTAGCAGCTTTCTCTGATTGGGGCTGTTCAGCATTTCTCCAAATAGTGATCTCACTCATCTATGTACACCTGCTACTCACTGCAACATCCTTGTAACTTCTGTTATGTCAACTTTATTATTGATTTTATCTTTTTAAAACATCTCTACTGCTTTTGCTGCCTGTAACACAGTAAGATGAGGTAAGTTCACAAGTGAGTCTTAAATTCTCCAGAGACTTAATGTGAATTGTTACCAAAACCAGTTGTAGTTACTGCAGATCTATTTGCTATCTTATTAAGAAACTTCAGGCACAAAGTTACTTAA
Organism: Brachypteracias leptosomus; assembly: GCA_013401335.1. Lineage (NCBI taxonomy): Eukaryota > Metazoa > Chordata > Aves > Coraciiformes > Brachypteraciidae > Brachypteracias > Brachypteracias leptosomus. The sequence goes on from VYZX01000865.1 coordinate 12,998, forward strand.
AAGAAAACAGTGCAAGCTAAAACTGTCTTCAGTCACCTCCCTCTCAGCCAATTAAATCCCTCTTTTCTTTGGTCACCATATTTATTTCTTGTGACACCTCCCTTGGGGTCACACACTTCTGAGTCAAATATCTTAAGCAGAGATTTTGCTATGAGGAAACCTAAAATAACTGCACTAGCATTTTCCTGGGCATGCTATCTAAGTAGTCCTCTTGCCAGAAGACTCAACCTTTTTGTTTGTTTTTAAAGCCCTGAATACCTGTGGTAGGAAAAACAAAGGTCATAGAAATAAGTAATAGCCATGCAGTGAATTAATCATACTGGCAGTGGCTGTTGTAACCTGAGTGACAGGTACAATGCCAGTTCTTGCCCTCACCTCCAGGCAGATCTGTGACTACTGTATTTCTGAAAAAATAACAGTGATGAAGAGGAATTGCTGTGGAGGTGCACATTTTGCAGTTAAAAGTTCACCTCCAGAAAGAGAAGCCTATTTCAGTTGACAGCAACTTTTCATTCAGCCATATAGTTTTTGTCCAGGTCGAAACAAAAATCTGATTCCACAAGTGTCCTGCTCCCCTTTGGTGCTTATAGCTGAGGAGGAAGATATGGTACAAGGACAGATTTCTGTTGTCTTTCTTCCAATACTAGGAGCAAACACAGAAAACTGAAGGAGTCTTGTGAAGGATGTGATTTGTCTGTATTGTTTGTGCCACGAGTCACTAATGAGTCTGTTCCTCCCCCAGCGAGGACACAGAAACAGTGTCAAACAGCAGCGAGGGGAAGTGTGGCTCCCCACACGACCTTCTGGAGACCATCTTCATCCGGAAGGTGGGAGCTTTTGTCAACAAACCCATTAACCAGGTAACTAGCAGTACACCTTCTTAGAGGGCACCATAACAGCCTGCTTCTCTTATCTGTTCCTACACAGAGAAGCAAAAAGCACCCCAGTGCCAGGACAATCCTGGAGCCTGGGAGTGTCCTGCCTGCTGTGTTTCCCTACAAGGTCTTGTCATAGGATTGCTTTTCATAAAATCCTTCTGGGATGTGGCAGCCATTGAATTTGCCCCAGGTTGCCAACACCCTATTTGGGTATAGAAGGCTTGATAGTGATCTGCTGCTACCCTGGTAGCAAGCCTCCCTTCCCTGAGGGGATGTGCCATGGTCAGAAAGTTCATCACTCATTAACAAGCACTCAAGCACAGCTTGTGCAGCTGAGAGATCTGCCCAGCTCCAAGAGCTGCTTTTCTAGGCCTTTTGGATGGATGAGGGGAACTGTTTGAATTTGTAGCAGTTCATTAATCCCTGCCTGTGTTACACAAGGTGTATATAAGCAATCCCACCTCAGGGTATGTATCTGCATTAGGTCACCCAAACTTACGCCTTTTAAATGAGATGATCAGCCTCCTGCCTCGAAATGCTCATGTGATCTTGGGCAGTTCTCAGCAGGCCTGACAAAGACTTTCAGTATCCTTTTCTGTGCTGCATAAGCAGAGCATCTTAGTGAAATTCTGTTTGCTGAATCTCCTTAGGTGACCATGGCCAACTTAGACATTCCTTTTGCCATGTTTGCTCCCAAGAATGTTGAGCTGGAAGATAACGACCCCATGGTAAGCCTCTTTTAGAGGTATAATATGTGCCTTCTCAGCATCCCTCATGCAACATTCCCTGCCTTGAATACGCTGTTTTTTGAGCAAAGAACTAGTTACTCAGATTTGTTTGGTTTCCTGAAGCCTCCTGTGTTGAGTCTTGGGCTCTGTAGATGTGCAATTAGCAGTATGTGTTTGCTGCTCCTGCTGTAGCACGTGCTTATTGTCCAACCTCCTAACCTATTGTCCCCACACTGTCAAGACATACAGACAGACAAGATCATAAAATCAGTACTCACCCTCTTTGGTTTCTTGGGCAGGTCAATCCTCCTGACTCCCCAGAAACTGAGTCTCCTCTCCAAGGCAGCTTACACTCGGAGGGCTCCAGCGGCAGCAGCACAGGGAACACCCACGATGACTTTGTCATGATTGACTTTGTAAGTGCTCTCATTAGTGCTCTCAAGTAACACCTGCATCTTAGATGGGCTTCAGGTGCTGGTACAATGGCAAATGATGCAAGAGGAGTTTTCAGTGGGGGTGAAAACCAGTGAATTCACAGTTCCTAACGAGAGCTTGACAGTCCCAAAACTGCAAAAACACTTGATAACTCAGAACCAACAGCTACAAATTAAATACTCTTTGTTTCTTACCAATACATGGGCTCAGTCTTCTCTTTTTAATGCCTAAAGGAGCCAGATTTCAAGGACATGCTCTCTTCCAAGTGCTCAGGCAAGCACAGACCTGGGCTGTTCTTCACTTATTTAATCAGCATTACTGCAGCAACAGCTGTCATGCCAAGATGTGTGCTGATAGCAGGCAATGACTTTACCTGAGATTGTGGCAAAAGGGAAGCCAGTTCTCTGAAAGAGAATTAACAGCAGTATCTTTGATTCTAGAAACCAGCATTTTCAAAAGATGACATTCTTCCAATGGACCTGGGGACATTTTACCGTGAGTTTCAGAACCCTCCTCAACTCAGCAGCCTCTCCATTGACATTGGAGCACAGTCCATGGCAGAGGATTTGGTATGGAACCTCAAAATTTCTGTGGTAATCGTGTACTTTATAATGCTTTCCCTATTCCTAGTTTGAAAAAAGTCATGTCTTCATAGAATAATTTGGGTTGGAAGGGGCCTTAAAGGTCATCTAGTCCAACTACCCTGCAGTGAGTAGGGACATCTTCAGCTAAATCAGGCTGCTCAGAGCCCTGTCCAAACTGACCTGGAATGTTTCCAGGGATGGGGCTTCTACCACCTCTCTGGGCAACCTGGGCCAGTGTTTCACCACCCTTGGTGTAAAAAATACCTTCCTTTAATCTAGTCTGTATCTCCCCTTTTAGTTTAAAACTATCACCCCTTGTTATGTCACAACAGGCCCTGTTAAAAAGATTGTCCCCATCTCTCTTATAGGCTCCCTTTTAACTATTGAAAGACCCAGAGCCTTTTCTTCTCTGGGCTGAACAACCCCAACTCTCTCAGCCTTTCCTCACAGGAGAGGTGTTCCAGCCCTCTGATCATTTTTGTGGCCCTCCTCTGGCCCCGCTCCAACAGGTCCATGTCTCTCCTGTACTTCTCAGAAGACAGACCCTGCCCAAAGGGTCTCACATTAGTGAGCTTGCCAGAGGACTCCTGGTTTTGTGCACGTGGGAAGGGTTCCCCAGAGCAGTGGAGAGGGGTTGTACAACTCAGAATTTTTACCTTAGTGTGTGTTTAAAGCTCCCTTTTATCCGCTGTGAATGAGCCCTGACCTGCACCCTTCTTTGCCCTTGCAGGACTCATTACCAGAGAAGCTGGCAGTCCACGAGAAAAATGTCAAAGAGTTTGATGCCTTTGTAGAAACCTTGCAGTGAAGCCATTTTCCAGTTTTGCTGCAGCAGTTCTTCCTTCTCAAGGCATCCTGGATAATGACGTCAAGAAATATCCCTATCACCCCTGCTCTGCCTTTTGTCTCACTTTGACTCGTTCCTTCCATCAAGTGAGCTTTCTTTGATTGCTCTCCTCAACAGCAGATACAGCTCATCTTCTGATTTTCCTCAGCTCCACCACCACATAGTTCTGGACTGCCTTTCCTGCTCACAGTCAGTTTTCAATTTAAGACTTCAGCAGGGACACAGGAAGTCAAACTCCAGTGTATGAAACTTATTTCCTCCTGTCTCTGTTCTGTGTGGAGGGGCTTTGTGCAGAGTTGCCATGTGCTTCCTCCAGAGGTCCTGTGGTGTAAGTTCCCTAGGTAGAGCTTCTTGCTAACAGACTTTTTCCTACAGTTTCCAATCCTGTTAGAGTATAGAAAGCTTTGGTTCACGTCCAGGGTCTGTGAGTTCAGCAGATTCAATAATTCTAAGTCCAGAACATCCATTCCGCAGAACGGGGCATTTCATCCTGACTTCAGTGTGGGTGCCTGGAGCCTAGGGAGGGACGTCAGCTTTGGGACCTGGGTAAGACAAGGTACCTTTGCTTTCCTGCTTCTCAGGAACGGGGTCTCTACAGAGTGGTTTTGTGGGAGGCTGCCTGTTCTGCTGGTTGACAAGCAGGAATGAAACTGCAGAATCACTTTCCATGTTTCCTTCTGACACTCATCCACACTGAGCTTGCCAGTGTTGACTGTTGGCAAGCCTGCACGTAGCAGCTGTGATGATGCTGAATTCATGGGTTCTGCTTCTGAAATGTAACTGTAAATACTAGGAATCCTATTTCTTTAGGGTTATGTAACTAGGAGTCTTAGTCCAAGATTCTTTCCTCCTAACCCTTGCAAACCTTCCTGCTTTATGGTTAATAGATGATCTTAAGAATCAAGAAATATTTATTGCTTTTAAAGAAACCTATATTTAAAAGATGTTCTGTTTTCACGTGGTAGTGCAGGTCATTCTGCCCTGGATCACTGCAGACAGCAAGTGTGCCATGGAACCCTGACCAGTGAGACTGATCTCTCTGCAGGAAAATACCCAAGATATTTATTTTCTAAGACAGACTTGATTATTCTAATATAATACTCTGGTTTGGGGACTATGTGTCCATTACATCCAGTCAGGGCCCACTGATGGAATGAAAGGCACACATCAGTGTAGTGGAGTGGCAGGGACTTGAGAAAAGCTGTGTTCTGATAGGCATGGATGAATTTGCAGTGCTCTTCAGCCATTCAGAAAGCAGCTTCTTTAAAGAAGCACATTTTGGGGGAGCTTATGGTACATTTTAATCAGCTGGCTTTTGATTAGCTGAAATTATATTTTTATAATGATCTGGCTCTCAACAGTGTGACTGGCTGGCAGTGCTCTATGGTTGATTTGGCTGTTGTGTGTCTTTTGCCTGATGGAAGGATGGGAGGAGAAACAGTGACACTAAACAAGCTTAGATAAGGTAGGTCTTGTGGTTCTCTCTCCTCCTCCCATGTGTAACTAGAGTGAGCAACTGCAAGACCTCTTACTGTCCTAAAACTTTTTTTTTTTTTAATTTCTTTCTCCAGAAGTGGGGTTGTTGCCTCAGCACTGAGGAACCATCTTCATTTCCTTAAGAGTAGCTGAGTAACCAGTCTTCAAGGTTGGGCACTGTGGCAGCTCCTTCAACTTGGCTGCATTGTTAATTGGGAGAGATTGCTAGCAGCTGATGGGGGAACCCCACCTCCTGTCTAGGACACTATTTCTGTGCCAGTGCTAGAGCAAGGAAACAAGTTCAGAGCAGAGCAACACAGTGCTTTGAACTTTAGTAGCTTTTCTGTTGAGTAACATGTTTGGTGGGAGGCCATGTAAGCTCTCAAACTCTAGGTGAGAGCTTTATGGAAGGTAAGCTACCCACCAGAACCTTTTTAGCTTACTCAACCAATTCAACTCAGCAGCCTCACACAGAAATTGCAAAATAAGATGCACAAACGTTTAAGAAAGCTTCCAAAATAAATAGCTCACGAGAGGGCTGAAGTTACATGGGCTTTACAAATACTTAATCCCCACAACCAGAGCCACCTTGTTTTACAGGTGGAGAGGGTTGCAGAAGGGTGGAGGAACACAAGGAATGACTGGATCAGCTGGCTCAGCTGGTCTCTGCCACCTCACAGGAGTAGCTCATAGGCAGGTGGCTGCAGTTACCCCTCACCATCCAGGCTGCTCGGCAGCAGAGGTGGGGGAAAGGGCTGGTTCACACTGTGCTCATGAAGAATAGACTAGGTGGAACTTCATCTAGCAGCTCCTGCTGCCCTCTTCTCACACTGACAAGCTGTGGAGGTGGCAGAACGTGCCATTCTTGCTCATCCAGTCCCGAAGGTCCCCTGAGCCAAATACTTGTGCTTATTTGTTGATGCAGTTCCTGACATGGCTACAGCTCCCACATCTCATAAGGCAGAATGCATGGGGGAATTTTCTACTTCAGAAGGCTGGAAATTGGCCTATATAAGCTGCTAGTGTTGAGCTGGATGGTCACAGCAATAAAGAGATTCTCTAGGGCTGGGTTACAAGCCTCTTTTCTGGACATTCCTCAGTTTCAACACGTAGTTGCTACATTTAGGCTTTGAGTTCCCTGACCACTGCACAAATGCTCTGCTTTAGGAAGGCTCTAGCTGCTGCTGTGACCTGCCACAGGTTGTGAGATGAAGGCTGTTTACTTTAGCAGCTGTCTGCTCGATTCTGTATTAAGGACAGTATGGATGTAGCTGCTGATTTACAGATACTTTGGGTGAAGGGGAAGGCTCCTAAATTGTATTGTTTTGGAAATAGTCTCCACTGTACTTCAAGTATTCAAAGAATTTCCAATAAAACTTTTACGTAAGCAAAACACTGGTTTGTGCTTTTCTCCAACCTCTCTCACTCTTTCTCCGGGAAGCAGGATGGTCAGAGAGTGCCTGTCAGGAACCTGCTCCATCCTGCACCTGCTGTCTCCAACAGCAAGGGTAAAATGCACTGGTGTGTTACAGCTGGAGTAGGCAGCAGGATCCTGGGGAGACCACCCTACTGGAAGAAGGAGAGTGAGGAAGAGAACAACAGGTTCCTGCCTAGTCCCAAATGCAGGTGTGGGGAACAGTCAGAGTGTTTGGCCCTGGTGACCTCCCCAGCAGGCTGAGAAACCAACTTACCTGGTTGTCTCACCTCAGCTGAAATACTAACTTGTCTCCAGAGGAAAGGGACAGGAGAAGGAAAACCAAAAAAGCCACAGGAGCAGAATTTGCATTGTACTTGGTTGTTACTAGATGCTTAAAGGGAGCATGGGCGTGTTTTGATGTAATACAAGAGTTAGAAGAGACAAATAAGATGTGGAAAGAACTAGTGTGAGTATCCCAGCAGCAAGAAATAGTGAAAGAGCCTGTTGCTGCTAACCAAACTTGAGCTGTAATCTAGTGTTGCTTAAAGTTACCCTCATAGAACACATGAGGCCACGTAAGGTGGCAACACCTTCCCTTTAAAGGAAAGACAAGATGGTAAAAATCTATGTGTAAATATAACAACTGCTGATTTAAGCTGGGTGTCTGGTTATTATAAAGAAGAGGCAGTGGGTAAAAAAGCAGGAAGGGAAAAAAGGGAGGGAAAGAGAAAAATGACTGTATATATTGCAAGCTTCCATGAAAGGAAATATTCCAGCTTGGGGAACAAGGATAACCATTAAATGCAATCTTAGCTCCTGAAGAGAAGATTAAGCAAACACAGTAAACTGAGTATCCCACTGCAAACTTACAGACACTGCTCCATCTGCAGGACGTGTACCCATGAGGATCATTTCATGCACTTACCAAAGACACTGCACAAGGGGGTAGATGAACTGCTGGCAAGCTCACAAACCAGTCCTGTGGGATCTGCCCCTTACTCCAGGGCCTGCAGCATCTCCCCTCTTCACCACGTCATCAGTAAGACAAGAGTGGAAAAACCATCAGCAAATAAGTGAAAATGTAAATAATAGAAGGGTGATTGATACCCAAGAGCAGGAACAATCACGTACCATGCAATTGTGAGCCTGTTGTACGTGGGTATGGAAAATGTTCTCAGCATTGTGTCCTGAAGGCCACACAGGGCAGCTACACATGAAAACACATCCAGGTGCAACTGCTCACACTGTGACCCACTGTCCATGTGTATGTCCTGCCAGGCACAGCACCCTGTCAGGGGTGGCACCACAGGTTCTCCAGCTCCTCTGAGGCCGGGGCAGATGTTGCCTCAGTGGCAGGTCACTGTGACCAAGCCCAGCACTGGGACCTTCTGCTGTACTCACAGGAGCTTTGTGACTGCTCTATAGTCAGTCAGCATGTTAACCACACTGGCCCCATCAACACAGTCCAAGGGGTGGCAAAGCAGAGCCTATAACCAAAAGCATCATCCATATGAAAAAGCCCTGGAGAAATAAGTAGTAAACCCTCAACTCTAGAACTCAAGTGCTGTCCAGTAATTTACAGCCAATTAATTAATTAATAGCCCAGCCTACAAGGCCCATATGGTAAGTACTCCTCACAAGCAGATGTCAGAACCACTTCTTGCATCTGGCCAACAGCTTGGCACCAGTCACAGTGTACAATGTCAACATGTGGAAGAATTGGCAACACTGGCTGCCCTTCATTAATAAAAACTGAGCAGCAGTCCACAGCTTTAGAAAGGCAGGGGTTAACACCAGCAGGAACACACCATCCAGAGGACCAAGCCGGTAGCCAGGGCTCAGGCTACTGCCCCATGGTGAAGCTTTTTAGTTCCATTCTACTCCTCCCACCCACTATTGGCTTCTCTTGTTGCTCCACTTGTGTTATTAGCTGTAGTAATCACTTTGCAGGTAAGAATCATAGAATGGTTTGGGTTGGAAGGGACCTCCAAAGGTCATCTAGTCCAACCCCCCTACAATAAGCAGGGACATCTCTACCTAGGTCAGGCTGCTCAGAACCCCATCAAGCCTGACCTTGAATGTCTCCAGGGATAGGGCCTCCGCCACCACTCTGGGCAACCTGTTCCAGTGATCAATCACTCTCAAAGAACTTTTTTCCAACATCCAACCTAAATCTACCCTTTTCTAGCTTAAAACCATTCCCCCTCATCCTGTTACTACAAACCCTCATGAATAGTTCTTTCCCTGCCTTCTTATAGGCCCCTTTCAGATACTGGAAGGTCACTATAAGGTCCCCCCAGCGCCTTCTCTTCTCCAGGCTGAACAAGCCCAATTCTCTCAACCTGTCCTCATACGAGAGATGCTCCATTCCTCTGATCATTTTGGTGGCCCTTCTCTGGACATGCACCAATATGTTCACATCCTTCTGTGGTGCTGGAGGCTCCAAAGCTGGACACAGTGCTCCAGGTAAGGTCTCACCAGGGCAGAGCAGAGGGGCAGAATCACCTCTCTTGATCTGCTGCCCACACTTCTTTTGATGCAGCCCAGGATGGGATTGGCCTTCTGGGCTGCAATCGAGCATTGGTGGCTCATGGGAGAGGCCACAGCTGGACAAACAACCAAACCAACCAATGGGCTATTCCATGCCATATGACATCATCATCTCACTCTGACCCCGCTGATGTCACCACACAGCATCTTGGGTACAGAGGGAGCCTCACAGTTAATAGCACTCACCTTATATATTATTGCATCAGTATTATTATTACTGTTGTTTCTTCTCTGTGTTGTTCTATTAAACCATCTGTATCTCAGCCCTTTCACTTTTTTCTCCTGATTCAACTTCACATCCTATGGGGTGGGACCAGTGGGCAACGAGCTACGTGGTGGTTGAGCTTAAACCACGAGGGGTAGTTAACTGTATGTGGGTCTAGAGGTGGAGGGTAGTGGTCCTAATCAGATGCTGCACATCAAGGAACCCCGTAAGTTGAGAGAAGGTGGAGGAAAGAGCCAAACTTGCAATGCTTCATTTTTGCTTGAATTGTTTCCAGCCTGAGGCTCCCATATACCAGTATTTCTTCCCAGAGTTACTCACACAGGAGGCATTTCATACTCACTTTCCTCCCTCTCTGCATGGTATTGGTTAGCAGCACAGCCAGACTTACTTCTGTTTCCTGGAGATGTGCCACAGCTGCTTCCACTTGACAGACACACCTGGGTCTGGGATTACATTTTGATTTTTATTGAAATACAAAAAGTGCAAACTGTGAAATATAAGATTGGTGCAGGTTAGAAGGAAATAAACAACGTGAACGGTGAAAAACCCAGCCCTGCACCTGATGAACATGGACAGAAAAGAACGTGGGACACCAGCAGCAAAAAAGCAAAGCCAAAAATTCTGCACAGGAGCCTCCGTGCATAAAAGAGGAAACAGGGACCAAAAGGGTCCTCAGCTCTCTCTCAAATTAGCAAACATTGCCACAAGGCATCTAGCTGGCCCCAGCCCACCCCTGCTCCACCCAAAAGCTCTGGTGTCAAGCACACAGCTTGGGCCAGGGAGCAGGGGGTGATCAGAGGCCATTAATTAAGACAGCAGGAGCCTTAGCAGAGGGGAGTGGTCTGGGTGCTAAAAAGCAGAGGGTTGAAGTGGAACAAGTACCTCCACAGGGGGAAATGTCTAATAGCTAACCTGAAAGAGGAGCCAAGGAAGAGACCCTTGGGCAGCTCTACAACAAGGAGAAAAACCAACAAAGACCAACACCTTAATCAGATACTGCCCCCACCTCTGCCCAGCCTGGTGAGGAAGGAATTGAACCCCCCGGGCCTGGCAGCGGCAGGTTCTGGTGCCCACCACCCCAGTGCAGGGTCAGGAAGGCCCAGGCCATTCCTTGCACAAGTCACAGGAGGAATATCTCAATACAAGGCATTCAGGAGAGCAGACTGCCAAAGCAAAAGTGACCCTGGTTACTGTGCCTGCTCGAGGGCTCCCAGCAGCTCCAGCATGAGGAGCAGCAGAGGAAAGGGTCTATTTACACTGGGTCCCTTCCAAGATTTTCAAGCACTTTCCCACCATGAGCAGTAGCAGCTTCCTGAACACCTTTCAAAGCTGCTCCCTACAGGCACTGAACTGGAGCAGGCTCTCATCCCTGCCTGCAGGGGGTGCACCAGTCTCCATTTTGCTAAAAAAAAGGAAACTCTCTTTTAGAGTCACTAAAAAAACCCCAACCCTTACAAAGGAAAAAAAAAAGCATCTACCAAACAAACTCCAGCTAGAAGAGGGACACTTGCAGCAATCCCTACTCTCCCCCAGGAGGGGAGCTCAGCTTCCCCCAGCACTGCTCCTCTGGCTGCTCTGCAGGGCTGGGACGTGCCACCCTCCCCGGGGAGCCGGGGCTGCACATGGGGCCAAGCACACAGGCACTTGCTGGTCCAAGTTGCTGCCTCTGGGCTTGTTTGTCCCAGGAGAAGTCAGCTGGGTTTGCTCTTCCTCTGGAGGGATGTAAGCGAGGCCAGTATCAGCTGCAGATACAATCAGAGCACCACGTCTCCCCCCACACTGAAGCCTACAGAGAGCAGGGTGTCTGCAGGGAAAGAGGCTGTGCTGAGTTCCCTCAGCCTCCACTCTCCTCCCAGGCTGTCCAAAAAGCCTTGCCTCTCAAAACCAACACAGTACGCCTCTCTCCATGCTGTCCACCCCAGGAGATGACTCCTCCAGAGCACATCAGCCCTGCTAACTTACTCTAGCAGAGATCACAGGTGAATTACGAGCTGAGTATCTCTACCTCCAAAACACGACTGCTGTGAATTGTTCAGGCTGAAGCAATTCATATCCTGGCCAAACAGGAGGATTTCTACTCTTGGAAGAGGGAGACTAAGCAGCCTAGTAGCTTCTGTAGGGCCAATAGTAGCTTCTGTAGGGCCAATAGTAGCTTCTGTAGGGCCAAGTCACCCAGTACCTAGAAGGGATCAGACCCAGCCCTCTCTGAGAATCTCTCTGGCTCCAGTCTCAGTAATGCTCAGCTTTTTGCTCCCTTTCCCCACCCACATGGTGATGGTGCCTTCTTCAAGCCAGCAGGCTGGACCTGCCCCACAGAGCTGCCCATGTTCACACACATCTCCACTCCAGAAGTTCGCAAAAAGAGCCTTTTCCGTAATTCCTGCAGCAGGTTTCACTTATTTTGATTACAACTGGCACACTGACCTTTGGTCAATGTTTAAAGGCAGGGTAAAATATGAATATGAAAAAGAAAATTCTACTTAGCATCCAGTAGCTTGGTCCAAAAGATTTGTCCCTGTGGCCAGATACAGCCAGGACTGGCCTAGGCACACAGGGCACAAGATATAAAGATATAACACACCAGTGAAGTAAGGCTAGAAGCTCCCTACTAACCCTGCAAGGCTCAGGTGAAGGAGAAGGAATCTTTTAGCTCAGGTAACGGAGTTCAGGTAATCCCAAACCAGCAGTGATGCCCTATCAGTATTGTAGCTGCTCTGTGAAGGTGCCAGGCCCATCCTGCTCTGAGCCTGCCTTGCAAACAACTCAATCTCTCCAGCCATGCTCAGGACACACAGGAGGCATCTGACCAGGCTTCCATGGTAGGATGGAAGGAAGGTATGAACCAAGGAGGAGACAGGGCAAAGACCCTTGGCACATAACAGCTGTTCCCTCACAGCTTTGGCACATGAGTGCTCAACACCTGGGCAGGAATTTATAATCCAGGGCTTGTGCATTCCAGGGTGAGGGTTAGCCCCAATCCCTAGAGCTTCCCTCAAGGCCACGCTCCCTGTCACACTGTGCTGGGGAAAGTTCCACTCAAAAAGACAAGTAACCGAGGGGGTCTGTGCTGGTGAGCACAGATACATGTGCCTGATGGAGGAGAAGAGGCCTTGTGCTGCTGCCCCAGGGAAAGGCAGTGATCCTCAGTGTCCAGCAGATCAGCGCCACCAGGGCACTTCCTCCCTGCCATTCAGGGCCACCACCTGCCAAAGGGCCCCAGCCAGCCCCACACCACAGCCAGGCCTGGCATCAACCCTCCCAGCCAGGCTGAAAATGCTGCTGGAGGCACAAACACACCCGAGCTGGGTACCTGGGAGGCACCTCACCCACTACACCCCAGCAAACACTGAATACTAACCAGAGTGGGTGACCCCAGAGGGGTTTGGGCTAAATTCAGCTTCCTTGTATTGGAGCCTGAGCTGACAGAGCCCATGTGCTGTGAGCCTGTCCTCACCTGCCTGCCAAAAGCATGGGGTCCAGAGAGGTGTTTGCAAGTGCAGGACGTGCTGCCACCTGAAACACAAGGGCTGCCCAGCTCCAACCCCTGCTTGAGGTGCCTCTAGGGAGGGCAGGATGCATGTTTGGTGCTGAGGGATGGCACCTGCAGCAAGAACATCTCTGCCACAAAACCCAGCAAGCCTACCCTAGCCTGACAGCCCAGCTGAGGCAAGGAGGGGAGCTGGGGCTATTGGGAGCTTAAACAAACAAACAAAAGATCTTTGCTGAGGAAAGGACCAGGAGGGCAGAAATCTGCACGTGAGGGAAGGAGGAAAGGAAGGCAGGTCATCTGATAGGGCAACAGACTGGTGATGAGCCCTGGAGGAGCTGCACAGACTGGCAGGTGGGTCAGGATTCCACTCTCAGCAGCTGGGAGACCAGCTCTCCTCCCAATCCAGAGCAGCAGGTCTCCTGCTCCCTTACTTACACACTTTCTCCACCATCTCCACAGCCCTCGCTCTGCTCATCACCCAGAGGATCAATGGTCCCTTTGCACTGGAGACAGCTTGGTCACAGCTCCAAGACAAGGTGGGTAAGAAGGTGGGAAGGTGGGCACAGTGTGCTGGTGTGGGCTGGCCTGGATTCAGGCCTCCACATCCTCAAAGAGCTCCTTCTGGTGGTCCAGCAGGAACTTGGTAAAGGTATTGATGGGGTTGATGGCTTTTAGAGTGATGGCTACATCTTTGGCCCACAGCAGATTTGGACCAAACACAACGGCCAGGTTGGTGTTTGTCATCTTGTTTCTGTCACTGTGAGCAGAGACCTGCATGGGAAGAAAAGAGACCACTATGAATCCTCCAGAACAACACAGCAGCTGCCCTCTACCCTCCCCAAAGCCAGAGCTGACAGATTCCCATGGACAAATGGGAGGAGAGGAGCTGAAAGCCCAGTGCCAGAAGACAGCTGGGGGAAAACACATCTGACATTCAGCATTCAGGAGGTGAGGAGCAGTATCTTGCTATGTGCCACTATGGCTTAACCACCAGGCCATGTCATTACAATAGGACCAAAAGCACTGTCAGCCAATACCTCTGCAGTCCAGATCACCACTTAAAACAAGATGATCTTCTGTCTTGCTAGAACAGCTTTGCAGCAGCAGTAGTAAGAATGTAAGGTAAAGAAAGGCAATTTCCTAGCTTAAGACCCTTTTCCTCTCAAAGGAAAAGAGAGAGCAGGAAGTTAAAAAGTTGATGCAAGGCCCTGGCAGCTGAACTAGAAGATGACTGCCCACCTCTGGAGCAGCTCACCTGCACCAGAAAGGCTGTCAGCAAACGGAGCACTTGGTAGTTTTCTTCTGGCAGAGCCTGGAGTGTTTTGCGAACAACATCCACACGATTCACCTCCTCCACACCTAAAAACCAAGAGAGACAAGACAGACCCATGAGGAAAGCTCAGCACAGCCCTGTATGCAGTCACAGGGTATCCCCTGCAGGGCTGTCCCCCACCCACACAGGTATCTTTGCCTTTGGCCAGTGCAACATTCAGGGAGTAGCACGCTCTTGTTCCAACTCACTCTGGAAGCTGACAACATGGCTGTAGAGGTCAAAAGTGAGGAGGGGTTCAGGTAGCTCCCTCAAGAAGGTCTTGAGAATCACAGCAGATAGGTGGACATCTTCATACTGCTGGAAATCTACAGGCAAACCTGAGAAAGTAGAGCAGAGAGTCAGTGCTCACTGATCAAAGCAGGACTGCCTTCAAAGAATGGGATATGGTGGTCAGAGCCCAGAAGTAGGGAAGCAGTAATTTAAAGGGCACTGAGAGGGTACTGAAGCACCACATCATCTATCAGAGTGGAAAAATGTGTTCCAAAAGCATATGCAAAGCACTGCTGAATCCAGCAGGACATCTTTGGAAGTCATCAAATGAAACAGATGACCATGTTTCTTCCTGGACAGCTTCAGTCTCTCCAGTATAACCAGAGTAAGATGGTATATCCCACCCTGAGAAACAGGAACATTGTCAGGAAGTAAAAGGGCAGCGAGGGGAACATGAGTGGGAAGGAACATGCTTTCCACACAGCACAAGTATCAGATGCTTCTCCTTTGTAACTCAGGTCATACCCTGAGGTGGCCTCACCTAGAGGCCTATCAGAGAAGGAGAGGAGCCAGTGATGGACTAGTTCCAACACAGTTCCAGTGGGACAACAGCAGTTAGGGAATGAGAGGGGCTCTGCTGAGTTTGGGCACTTACCCATGTTGTATTTTTGCTGGACCTCCCTGACAACCTGTGTATTTGCTGATCTCCGGAAAACACCCTCTGTAGTAAGAGCTGTGGAGTGAGAGCAGATGAAGAAGGAAGATCAGCCATGGGAGAGTCTCTAAAAATGCTGGTCTTAACAGTCATAACTCCACGTTGTGGGGTATTCAGATACACGTCAACAAGTCCCTTTTCTAGGGTATGGCAATTCTTTTTGTTTCCACTACCAGGCAAAGAATACAAGGAGTATTTTGCTACTCTTATACAAGTGGGAGTATGGACAACCAGAGGAATGAGGTATCCTAAGCCCTGCACAAACTCTCTTGAAGGCTAGTTCACCCAGTTCAGGCCTCTACCCCTTATTCTAGATTTCTGCTCTTCTTTATCTTACCACACACCAGATGGGAACTCGAGTGAAGAGGAGGCCACTGACATGGAATTAAGAGGGTCTGCACCTTCCCTCAACACTTACCATGCTCCTGTAAATGAGCAATGGTGTCTCTGACCACCAGAGGAACAGGAGACTGGTCAGGGCTCTTCTCCCTGAGACTGTGGGAAGAGACAAAAGGTTACAAATGACCAGGCCTCCAGGCAGCCCCTGAGTCTTGAAGCTGCCCACCCAAGCTCTACCACATAGAATCTTGCTATCCCAGCCTCTGGTTCAGCCACTATTCCAGCCTTCCCTCCTCATCACCCATCACTTTACATCATTCACTGGAGCACTTTCTCATTACTACACCATGGGAATAAGTCTCTGTCTTCTGTAAAAACCATAATCTGTAGATGCCAGGGCAAAAATGGGATTCCCAGAAGGCAAGGCTGCTAGCTGTGCAGGGTTAAGCTTCCTTTTTCTTTGCCCACATGACCTGCTGAAAGAAGCTGACACGAGAGAAATAGATATGGGATAAGTTTACCCACCCCACTCCTGTAGCAGAAAATAGATCAACCCAATGGCTGTCAGGGAAGACCTAGTGATGCCAAGGTGTTGGCTGCCACCCTCACATTCAATTACCACTTGACGGCATGGAGTTGTTCACCCCTCTCAGGCTACTAACAAGCTCAGGCACAGAGCACCACGGGGGTTACATCTGGAAATGTTGTGTTGAAGCTGGGGAATGTGTTCCCAGATGGCTTGAGAGATCTGTCTGACCACACAGTACTGGCTCCTCCTCCTTCCCCGGGGAGGAAAAAATCACAAAGTTAAAAATACCTTCAGCACTTGGCCAGTATCACTAACCCCTGCCAGTGCCTGTGTTTGCCTGTGTCACTGTGCAGGAATGGGGGGTGGCAGTCAGAACAAGAGCAAATACAAGTGCTTTTAAAATAGAATTTATGATATGGAAAAAACTAAGAAGCAGATCTCCAGCAGTGCTTGATCAAAATAGCACAGCCCTAAAGACACCTCCATCAGCCTCCTACAGACCTCCGCTGCTTAAAGGAAATTTCCAGTGGCATAAAGCCATCTCTACAGCCCTTATTTTGCTCCTCCCTTAGAGGCCCTTAGCTGCAGGAACAATCTCATCCTCATTTAGATACAATCTAGCAGGGGAATCAAGAGGGTGGAACTGAACTGAGTGAGTCAGGATCTGGACATGAGCACAGAGTTCTTCAGAAAAATGATTAAAGTTTTGTAGGAAGTCTGAAATGCAAGAAATTTTACAGCCACTTTTGCTGCTTTTCAGTTCCTCATATCAAGCAAGTCAGGGCAAAAGTAACACGACCCAGAGATACTCACTGCTGGAGAGAGACTCCAAACTGCTGGTTTGGCAGTGGGGGGCGTGGGGGTGTTGGCTTCTGGGGCACTTGTGAAGGTTTCTGCAGGGATCTCAGATATTCGTCGTATCTGTGCCAAAACACAGACTAATCAAAAGCTGCTCCACCTCCCAGAAAGAGCATGAACCCAGCAATGCATGTGACCCACCACACACCCCCTGGTAACAACCCAGCATGGTTGATTCCATCTATGCAAAGCCAGGACAGGCAGCTCTGGAGCACAAGGGCAACAAGAACAAACATCTACCAGAAAAAAAAAAAAGCAGAAAGAAAGAAATACATATATGGAATCAGGAGCTGGAGTGGCTGAGGATGTGAAGGACACTATGGGCAGGAAGCCAGGACAGCACTGCTTGCCATGAGACAGTTGCATGTGTGTGAGGGACAGGGATCAATCTGATGGGGTTGAGATTGTGGCAACTTTGGGAAGACCCGAAGACAAGCTGAACTGTGCAGAATGAGCAAAGCAAGTGCCCAGATGCAGCAGATATGCACCATGAGCTCCAGGTCAGTGCTAAGGTCAGCAGAAAGCCCCCATGGGGTGAGTGGGAGAGGCAGTGTGGATGCTCCAGTGGAGGTGGATTTTTAACTCAAGGACAGAACTGGGCACTGGGGCCAAGGAGAGGAAAGAGCACAGAGAGAAATAATAGTCTTTAATGCAATTTGTCACCCCTCCTTCCAAAACCACTGCCTGAGTGGAACAAACTCCTCCTCCCCTTGCTATTCCTCCAGAAAAGTCCCCTCTCACAGAGCCCTAAGCAAATGGGAGACAGGCAGCATTCTCACTTCAGCACTTGGTGTGGGATTCCCAACTGCTCCAGCTTCACGTACTCCTCCAGCTCACTAAGGAAGTTCACATAAAAAATCTTCCGTCCAAACTTGAAGCTGAAAAACAAGAGAAAAGTACATATGTGAGAAATCAGGAAATGCAGCATCAGAATAGATTTCTTACAGGCAAGAAGAGCAGGGTCTGCAAGAGACATCAACGGGGCAAAGGGGCAGGTATGGCTGAGCAGCAGAGATGTCACCCACACAGCTCTCAAACTCCATGTATTTTACCAGGAGCTGCCAAGACTTTCCAAGTCACATTAGAAGTCCTAGAAGCAGCAGGCTCCCTAAAATGCTGGATTTCTCCTTCCTAAGTTCAGAAAAAGTTTTGGTTTAAATTATTTTACAGAGTTAGGATTTCAGCATCAGCACAATGAATTAAATATAACTTAGACTGATGCTCTCACTTCCTTTTTCATTATTAGCAGAGCCTGCACCACTTCACTTCTGCTTGGCTGGATGGAAAGAGAGCAGCACAGAGCTGCAAACTCTGTAGGTTCCCAAAGGAGTATTTCTTGTGTCTGGATATTTCCAAGCTCAGAAAGAAGAGGAGATAGCGCAGGGTGAGAGACTCCAGGGGAGGCTTGGCAGCCTGGGTTCCTCTTGTGTCCACTGAGAATGCCCCATTATTCCCCTGCAGAGTGAGGATGTGGGTGAGCCTCCTACAGTGCTTCCTACCTGATCAGAGGCTTGAAGAGAATCAACAGGGTCTTGATAAACATGGTTGGGTGCACAATATACAAGGCTTTGATGTTCTTCTTGTACCTGCCAAGAGAAGCCAAGTAAGGATGAGCTGCACTTTAAGAAGAGGAACCTACCTTCCCACAAGATTAAGGCACTCTGGTGCTTCACTCCTCTTGCCCTGAGCCTCACCACTCCCCAGCACCCATGGCCTCTGCCCTCCCATGCTTTGTAGCTGTGTCAGGCCACTCAGCAGTCCAAGAGCACACTTTACTGTATTCCAAGATTCCCAGAGAAGCGGTGAGCAGCCTCACTGGGAAGAGCAATTATACCACAGGCATGACACACTTGCACTGGGTCCTGGCTTTGCTGCTTGCCTGTTGGCTCTTTATCCCATGATTCAGCCTGCATTAAAAAACAACCCACCTCCACAAGCAGCAGAAATAAGTGATAGTAAACTATGATCACCAAGCTACATGGGGAAGATCTAGATTAGATCCCAGAACAGGATGTTAAGAGCCTTCTTGCTGCAGCCTTACTCACTTGCGATCAAACTCCCTGTAGGCATCCCGCAGCCAGCTCAAGGAGGGCTTGTTTTCACTGGTGAGACCATGGTGCAGGTACACCAGTGTGTAATCACTCTCCACATACTGGTCCAGGGTGAATTTCAGGTACCTGGAGAAGAGACAACTACTGAACTCGCTTCATGCTCTGCCACAGAGAAGCTCTTTCTCCCTTTGGGACTCACTCCTGTGTGCCATAACGGAGGGTTTGCACCCCCAGCAATGGAGGTAAGCACCTTGGGAGGATGTGTTCAGTGAAAGATGCTACTGCAAATAGATCTGGCCCCAAAATCCAGCACCTGGGAATTGTGTCAGGTGTAAGAAGTTACCAGCAGCCTCCTAAGACACTACTCACCCCAGCAGTTTCACGTGATCAAGTTGATGACTTGGGGGCATCCGACAGGCACTGAACAAAATGACTTTCCTTCCATATTTGTCATCACCTGCAGATGAAATGCCAGAGATTACAGGGAGTTTAAGGACAACATTGTGGTCTTGGCAGCAAGGGGTAAAGAATAGAAAACCACCATAATAAGGCAGGAATCTGGGTTGCCACAGCTGCCAGCAAAACAAAACGTGATTTTCAGCAGTTACTACAGGACTAGTATGAAAGCAAAAACCTGAACACCAAGGGCCTGGCAAGTCAACAATGCAAATGGAGAGCAAAGCCCACGCTCCAGCCCTGGAAGAAGAGGAAGGACTGGAAGCCAGGATGCCTCAGGGCATGCAGGGATGGAGGCCTCAAGTACAGAGCAGAGCACTCAGGCACAAATCCTGCACCGCTGCCCCTCGGCACTGCTCCTGATTCGGGCATTCCCAGCGAGGCACAGGGAAAACTGCCCCTCACGGGTGCAATAACCACTCCTTCCATCCTGCACAGTCCCAGACCAACTGCCTGTGGCCTGCTGCATTTGTTTTGAGCTTCACCTGAAGCTCAGTCCTGCACACAGAGCAAAGCCATTTCATACCCTGGAAACCAAGAAATTTCTAGAAACAGGGCAGACCCAGCCACATCCAAGGGATGAGAAGCAAGTATCATCGTAAGCCTCTTCTACAGATGGACCAAGGAGGGCTGCTGGATTCTCCAGGGGGATTGCAGAATAAGCTGTTCACTGCTTCCTGCATTTTTCCATCCACAGAGATATTTTTCCAACCCGAGCTGCAAAGTGTGGCACAACAAAGCATTCTATGTAAAAAGCCAGCAGAACACAGTTCTCATCACACTGGAGCCAAATAACCCATAGAGCACTCATCTCAGGGAGGACACTCCCAGCCACCACTTGAGGCTTCAGAGACAACAAGCCCAATTTCCCCCAAAGCAAATCTTCATACACCAGTGGACTTCTGCCAGCAGAGATCTCAGCCCTATGAACAAAGCCTGAGCAGGTGGGCATGGGCAAGCTTAGCAGACATGCTAGGGCAATTGAGAGACTGAGGTAAGTGAGGACCAGGTCACAATCTTCTGGGGACAGAGTTTTGGGGACAGGCTGGCTCTCTCCCAGACACAACACCCATTTCCATAAGCATGACTTGCTTTTTAGCACCAGTGGCGATGAAATGATTCCTTTAGTGTGAAGGGTTAAAGTCTTCCCACCTTTCTGGCTACTTAGCCTGCTCCAAGAGCTACATTTTCTTGTCAAACAGAAGGAGCATGGAGCAGTGGAAGGAGCTACTAAGGTTATATTCAACAACACCCTCCTTTCTCCCCCAATACACAACCATCTCATACAGACTACAGCACAGAAGAGCAGCAAGGATCACTACTGATGCAGGTCAACCCTGCAATACATCGTTCCTCTTGAAATAGATCCTTTCCCCACACTGCTTTACAATATTCAGAGCATGCAATCGTTTTCTCACCTTTGCATGGGCTCTGGTCTTCAACTATCACTTGGTTACACTTGCTGTGATCTCAAACTGAACCCTGGAGCAGCAAACCTGAGGTTTCTGGAACACTGCCTGTTAGTAACAGATGATCACTTGGCAGCCAGATCACTCCTGTACCCAGCTATGACATTAAGATGCCACTGACCCTTTTGTACCTCCACCCTGGGCAGAAGAACTGAATTTCTTGCTACTTGTTCACTTCTATTTTTGCCGCATGAGTTCCATTTGCAAGTCACTCACCAGACAACATGAGAGACAGAATTTATTGATGCAGACAAGCCAGAACCTCTACAAAAGCTAGGGACATGGAGGCAGCACTAGGCACAGGCCAGGAGAGGGGTGGCATGGGCCATCACATTGACATACACATGCACAGGGAAGGGGCAGTCAGGGAGGACGCATGACCCAGAATGCAGGACCAGGAGAGAGTGATGCAAGGCTCATCTGGAACAACCAGATACAGTCACAGCCAGGCCACAAGACCAACATCACATTGCATATCCCACAGTAGCCCACTCTCTGCCTAGCCCAAAGTTTCTTGGTAGCTTGCTATGAGCTTTAGAGCTGGGTCTAATGCACATAAGCTATCTATAAAATGAAGGTGCAGGCTACAAAGTCCTGGGCAGGGAATATGGCATATTGTGACTCTTCCCACTGAGTCCTCAGCCACTCGCGTGTACGTCTCCATCTGGAAAACAAAGGAGCACAGAGCCTGCACAGAGCAGCAAGAAGATGGTAGCAGCTAAGAATCTGTTGAGTTTTGAAGTGATGAAAGAGAATGGTCTGGCAGACTACGATCTTTGCAGATCACAGCTCTGTGCTCAACTCAGAATAGGCACTACCTTCAGTTCACTGAGAGGCTGCATTTCACACCAGAGTGGATGGCCTGAGGGCCAGCAAACTTGATCAAGCCTTGGTTGTGAAGAACTGCAGTACAGCACCATGCTCATGAGATACTGTGGGTGGCCACACACTCAGCCCAGCTTCCCGGGCACTGATTTTCACACCTGACAAGTCAAGAACCACATAGGAATGATATGAAAGTCTATGGCAGGACCTATGCAAAGTCCAAAACCTCATTCCTTATAAGCCTTAGTGAAGTGGTCTGGGATGGCTGGTAAATAAAACATGGCCAAGCCATGATTCTGCCAAGGGGAGATGGCTTGTTTCCCCTGGACAATTTCCAGGGCCAAGTGCACCAAAAGAAAATCTATAGTCCCCTGGATGACTGAAAAAGGAGTGGCCCATTTTGTTTTCCAAATCAGAATGAATTTATGCATCAGACCTACACAGGAATCAGCATGCCCATTACTGAGTTCTGTGTTTCACTCCAGTTTCATGACACTGAGCTCATCATGTCAACACAGACACTTTGAAAACAACCAGCCGTCAATCTTGTTTCCACCTGACACCTATCAGATCAGTCTGGTTCCTCCAGACATGACAAAATTCAAAATTCAGCATCAAAGCTGAACAATCAGTTGCTCCAATTTTTAAGCAAGAGCCTAAAGCCCATTCCATGCATTCTTGGCCGTCAGAGGAAACTGCCTGCAGGTGGCCTCTCTGCCTCCAACTGAACAGATTCTTACCTTGTTTGATCTTTCCCAGATGCTCCATCCCTGGTACTGTTTGCTTTCCTGTTTGCAAGATTAGTATCTTATGTATCTAGGTTTTCACCCCTTGTTTGCAACTGCAAATAGCTAAAGTTTCCACTGAACACAACCATAGAGCATGAAGTAATCACTCAGCTTCTCGGGCTGTCTCCTACCTCTCCCAGGGGAGGAATGCTCAACAGTTAACAA
This sequence comes from Brachypteracias leptosomus, assembly GCA_013401335.1. Classification (NCBI taxonomy): domain Eukaryota; kingdom Metazoa; phylum Chordata; class Aves; order Coraciiformes; family Brachypteraciidae; genus Brachypteracias; species Brachypteracias leptosomus. Next base: position 35,367 of record VYZX01000865.1, read on the forward strand.
CAAACCAAAGAAGCAATTCTATGCCATCAGTACTCACAGAGCACTCCAACAACGTGCACACTTTTGTGAGTAAGTGCATATATTAAAAATATTTTCAATCTACACTGGAATTAAACTACCTCCCCACAGGATATATTTTTTTCTTTTTAACAACAAAGAGCAAGAGAGTAGCCAATATACAAAGCCTCTCTGGTCACGACAGCTGCTCATCTAAAGAGATATTAACTTGTAGCACTGATGGATGTGCTAATTCTCCTAAACATTGTTATGGTGCTTTTAAGGCGCAAACTCAGTTTTTCCTCTCACCCAAAGAGCAGCATTTCCAGACCACTTCTGAGACAAGGGGCAAGGAACATTCTTGCTGTGGTTCCAAGCCATTAGTGCCAGACCATACTTCTAAAAGGGCAGAAGCTTAAATACTGAGGCTAATGTTTGGGATTGAAACTTGCAGCAATACAAACATATCAGAGCAGAAATTCCTATCAAGGTAGCAGCACTGTTCTGAGGCAGGATTCTCCAGTAAAGGGATCTGTAAAGCCCATACAGAAAATACATACTTGACTTGTAAATCCTGTATGTATTTCCAGGTATTTCTCCTGAAATCCATTTGTCAGCCTTTATGCCATGATTGGAGATTGTCATACTGCTCACTTGCAGCACAACTGCAGTCCAGGGACCCTGCTCATTCCTAACTTCATCAGGTACCTTTGGCTGAGGACCCACCTCAATCAAAGATTAAAATGGGAATATCCTGGTACTTTGATACTGAGAGAATGCAGATGGATAAAACTTGCCACCCAAAGCTGGTGTTACTGGTAAACCAGCAAAGTTAACAGAACTCGGGGTCGAGGAGAGGACATCACTACAAAACTGTGGAACATTACTACACAAGTTTCACACAGCTTAGATGTTTATCAGAGTCACTGTCTGTAAAAAACTTCTCCAGTGTAATTTCAAGTTCCTGCAGTATTTAAGTATAGTAGATCTTAGTTGCCTGTTGAATTCCAAAGTGGATTTAGCCCTTCAGGAAAAGAAGGTAAGCTCAAGGTAGGAGTACTTTAATAAATTACATCTTCCACCTAGATATTCTCAATATCCAAACACTGCCAGAATCATAAAGCCTTGCCAAGGGACTACAGCTCTAACTGATACAAAACATACTAGAGGGTCAGATTAAAGAATGCAAAATGGGAGGATGCCTGAGAGCATGACAAATGGGGGAGAAGAGCCCATGTAATGAGGGGGTGAGGACCAGCATTTCCATGGACTGTGTGAAGGCCTTGGTCTGCTGTTCAGAAACAGCAGAAAGAATTCCACACCAAAAGAAGTTTTCATTTACACTGAGAAGTGTGAAACCACCAGCAGCCAAATTCTTAAGGTTTAGGACTGAAGTCCAGAGAGTATTAAATGCTCAGCAAGCCCAGAGCAGTCTAGCAGAGCTTCAGGCTAGAATGAGGAACAAGTTACCAGAACACATCTCTGCAGCCAAATGGAGAAGAAATAGCTAAATGTTGCTTTCAGCTGGAGAATCCAGCTAAGCACTTGCCAGCTGCTTAACACCTGAGCACAGCAGAGGATCAGATGGAGGAACAGAAAGCAATCCTAGGATGAACTTCCAAAGCAGACATGACAACCAGGTAAATCTGAGTTCAAACTGAACTGGTTCAAGCAGGCCACCACCATGACAGAAGAGGAACAGGATTTACACTGAGACCCAGGAGCCCCAAAGTGCCCAAATTAAAGCCCACACACACCAAATTTGGCTCAGATGATTCTGCTGTGCCCGAGGCAGAGGTGCAGCCCTCAGACAACAATTTTGTGCAGCCTTTGGACTCCTGAAAAGTTGCCAGTGCAGCCTAAGGCTGAGCAAAGTTTGGGCTCCCCTGAGACAGTCCAGCTACAGGCCACAGTCATGCTAAAGGAATATCATCATCTACAGCACCAAACGTTAGCGCCACAAAAAATCTACCTACCTGGTTGAGCCCCATCAAGTGCACCCTGGTCTGGAGGAACAGAAAGAAGGTTATAGCAAGCCAAGCTTTGCACACTTTCCCAGAAAGTAATATTGAGTCTGAAGTCTCAGAGCCCAGCCAGATTGCTGCTGGGATGTGTTTAACTGCTGTCTTGCAGTAGTCAAGCTCCTTCTGTTTCATTTTTCCCCCATGCTCCTCTCCAAAGCAACCTTATCTAACAATTAGGGGTGGAAACAGCAACCCATAACTCCTGAATCTCTTTCATGAATTTGCAACTAATTCTGTACAATCACAGATTTCTGGCCCTTGCTGTTACACTTCCCCTGCCACCCAGTATGGCAACTGCTGTACTGCCACTTTTAAATGGGTTAAACACAACTAATTCTGAATGTCAGGGTCCTCTGAACAACTGCAGAGGTGTACAGAGAATGGCATCATACTATGTGAATAGCAGCCAACAGGCTGTTTTGCAAGGAGTTGAATTTCACTAATAAGTTGAAGATGGGGATGATTTAGATCTTCAACACACCCATAGCTTTAACATAGAAAAATCAGCAGAATTAAAAAATATGAACTGCCAATCAGAAAAAAGAAAAAAGGTTTCTCTGAGCAGGGAGGGGTGTATGAAGGCATTTAGTGCCATGCCCAGCCCCTTTCCATCCCTCCCACAGCTACACACTCAACAGATCCACATGGGCCTATCAAGACAGGAACCTGGGCAGAGCAGGGCTCTAGAAAGAAACCCACAATTCCCTTGGTCTCCCTTAGAAACTTAGAATCCCTTAGAAACTCCCCATTCCCTTGACCTCACATGCCAGAACACGGTGCACAAGCTGGCCTTGCTTTGGATGGGCCCAATTCTACAGAAGCCACTCATCATTCCATATCATACAAATACTCTTTAAAAAAAAAAAGTCAAAGCCATCAAAAAGCAGCAGAAATGAAGGTCCTCTGTATTAATGGAGCCAATAATAATGTACCATGCTGGAAGGGAAAAGGGCCCTTGTATTAGTGGAGCCAATAACTGGAAGGGAAAAGGATCCTTGTTATCAGAGGCCTTTGCTGTCCCTGTTAGCCACCAAAGACACTCTGCAATATACTTTCAACACAAGCTTTTTCTGCAACTTCTACCTTTGCCTGCCTAGTGAAATAACAGCTACTGGTGCTCCAAGACTGATTTCACCTCCAACAGCAAACCATCAGCACTAGTTACAACCCTGGCACCTGCAGCCAACGCAGCACTTCTCAGATGGGTTTGGTACCAGATTCACCACTGAAAAGATTCATTGTTGAAACTGCCAATTAACAGTGTGAGGCAGCAGATTTTCCACAAGAACCAGCAGAAACATACTCTGAGCTTCAGCAAAGCTTTTAAGTCATTGAGCAGAAACTGCAAAGCTGAAGTACATAGGGATGGGCATTCTCCTGGCAACTGCTACACCAATTTCTACAACCTCCATAGAAGTGGAAAATTCATACACCATTCATATGTTAAGCCTCAGTTTTCTTATACAAAAAGGAAGAAAGCCAGTTACTATGTAAAATGGGAATGCTGCTGCACCTCATAGCCAGAGGTTTGCATACTGACCACAAAGGTGAGACCAGTATTTGGGACTGGACAGAAGAACGAGGAAGGAACACACTGCAATAGAGCTGTCGAGAGCCCTGCTCTTCCCACACAGCCCCAGGTCTCCAGCAGGCACTGTCATCTCCAGAGATTTCTTTCAGACTCTTATTAACTATCTGCCATATTCGTGCAATTCAGCCTCTGCTGAAATTCAAGGACAAGACGACATCACCCTAGTCTGTCTCAACCCCAAAGGAGCACCTCACAGCACAGGGTGGCCTGTCAGATCTTCAGATCAGGGTGAGTGATTTATCAGTGTGCCTCCCTCAAGGAGGGATGAGAGAAGGTGGCCGCGGGCAGGGAAAAGTGAGCCTGGCAATGCTGAGGCCATGGGGTCCTGCTTTAAATCATGCTCTCCATGCCTCAGTTTCTCTTACTATGAAAACAGCAGCTCCAAGGCCAGTTGGTGGGGACATAGCAGCATGTTTGCCATAAAAGAATTAGCAAGAGGGTAAAGAAATTCTTCAACGTAACAGAAATTTGGGATAGTTCCTCAACAGCCTTCAACCAGAACCCTGCATTTCCTCTAAACACTATGATATGAGCAAGGATAAAACCAAGCTTTGCAGAAGTGGTTTGTGCAGTGAAATTGAGCCACCTCTGCTCCAACTTCTAGCAACATGTAAAGATGAATTTCTCTGCTGTAATGCTCACCAAAAGAGGAACTCGGAGTCAAGAAGAGCCCAACCATGCAGAGACCTCTCCAGAGCCTGTGTAAAACACTCCAGAAACACACACCTTAAGGCAGATCTGAAAGGACATCCCTTCCCTTCAGAAAAGCACTGAATCCCAGAACCAAAAGGTTTGCCAAAACAAACCCATTCTGATTCATACCAATGCCACGATGCTCCCTCAGAGCTGTGGCCTGGATGCCTTTTGCTGTCATCTCCTGTGACCCACCACAGCACGGGACAGCAGTGACATGCCTGCTCCTTTCCCATGGACAGGCTCCTCCAGGAAGATCCCAGTTCCCAGAAGAGACATAGAGCACAGGGCACAAAGGACAGTCTCCATGAAACTGCTGCACTATTTTTAAGTGGAAAACTAACCCCAAACCCTTATTTTTCTAGCAAATTCCACAAAATGTTTTTCAAGACTATTTTCCCTCTTTAGGCCAGATAGCCAGGATGTTCAAATCCACCGTGCCTTCAACTGAATCAGAAATCAAGGGCAGCTAGAAAATGAGCGTGCTAGCTTTTTGTCATCAAAACTGGGCTTTTAATAAGTTCTTAACACCATGTACCCATCACACAAGAAGCAATTACTTTTCTGACCACACAGGATAACCCTGGGATCACGCAGTTCAGCCCGAGGATGGGAACCAGCCTTCTGGTTTTGTCTCAAAAATAGCATCATCATCCCAGAATATATTTCAGGGAAGGCAGGAGCAGAGCTAGCCATGGGCTTTCTGCTCTGAAGTGCAGAACAGGGAAGGACACTGACAAAAAAGCTCATAATCAGCAGAATGGATAAAACTACCCTTGATCTGCTGCCATTTGCTAATATTTACCAAAGAGCCAGGGTGGAGCTGTTCTGTTTCAGGCTTGGTGTGGTGCGCATTCATTGCACCTGAAGGTGCCGACAAGCACAACCTGTCAGTAGAGCAAGATTCAAATAGTTTCGTATTAATCATTCAGTGAAATTTTGATTCTCCAGACTACTCCTAATAGGATTTTCCCAGATGATTTGCCTCCAACAACAGCCCAGAGAACACTACCCTGTCTGATTCTCCAAGCAGTTAACATTATTAATTATTGACCAAGAAAACTGAACAGCTCCACCTCAGAGCCCAGATTACAACTCAGCCCCCTTTGATCAGCTTCCAGCAGGTGAGACACCAGTGAGCCTCAAGACTATGAGGCAGCAAATCCACCATCTGGACCTGTGCTCACAGCTCTTTCAACACCAAGAAAGGCATTGCACCATGTTCTGTGTGTGGGACTGCCACAGGCTTTCAGATCAACCAGCTACTGCTGAAAACTAGCCAGGAGCAACCAACAACAGAAGCTTCTCTGAGCTGCTTCTGCACTACACAAAGAGACAGGGAGCTCATTAGAAACAAATTTAAACCGTGAAGGGGAGAGATCTTTCAGAATGCAGGCACAGCTTCCAGTCAGCCACCATATCACCCTGAAAGTCTTTCAGGAAGTTAGATAATTCTTCATTTGCTATCCTGGACAACGTGTCAAATGGCCACATTCCAGCAGCCACTGAGACACACCTCCACTGGAGTGATACTCCATTCAGAGAGCTTGGGAAAAAACCCACCATGTTATCTTGGAACAGAAATCCTGCAGAAGGAGCCAAAGGGCAGCACACAAAGCGATCTGGACTGACATTCCAGCCTTATCAATGTCTCTGATCTAAACTCTCTACTAAGCACTTTGACTGAAGTGAACAACAGGACCATTTAACTCATCAGCTCCCAGAGTTCAGAAACACCAGTTGCCTCTGCCATTCACATTCCAAATATTCCAGCTATTAATGACTGAAATGGTGGAGTCCACACCATTCACCCTGCTAAGCAGCAGGGAGACCAGGGTACAGACCTCTATAAACCCCAGTGTTGAAACTCCAGCCCCTTGGAAAAGAAGGTTTGTAACACATCTGCAAACAAAAGTACTCGTGGCAAATCTACAAGACCTAATGGCCCACATGCTGAATGCCTGGCCTGTCAACCTGAGTAGCCAGAGGCACAGAGGAGACAAAGGACACCAAAGTTCTGAGTTTGCCATCATCATTTTTTCCCCACAAAAGATGTAACATGGGAGGTTAGGAGAAATAAAGCACATTCTAGAAGACAGCTCAGAAAAGAACGATGTCAGGACAACTCTTACCCAGGTAAGTGCCTGAGAATCCTCCCTGTGTGGTCAAATCCTGCTGCAGAACAACCCTGAATCAGGAGGACTCCAGCTTGTGCCTCTGCTCCGCTGCAAACTGACGTGTGGGGCAGGGACCAAGGCACAGGGAAATGGCAATAGGAGGGGTAGGAGGTGGCTACAGGTAATCAAGGAGGAAGTGTCATTCAAGCCACAACAGGCTGAAGAGGTGTTTTGGTTTTTTAAACAAGAAACACAAGACAAACTGGGATTAACCTTCAGATTTACTTCCCTCAAACTTACCATAGCAACCTAAAACTACCCCCAAAACTCTTTCTTATGGAGATCCCATCAGTAAATCAGTGGGGATTAGTGTAAAATAACATGGATACGACAGCCACACTGAAAAAATCCAAATGCCTGTGACTCTGAATCAAAGAATGTTTTGGGTTGAAAGGGACCTCCAAAGGTTGTCTAGTCCAACCCCCCTACAATAAGCAGGGACATCTCTAACTAGGTCAGGTTGTTCAGAACCCCATCAAGCTTGACCCTGAAAGTCTGCAGGGATGGGACCTCCACCACCTCTCTGGGCAACCTGTTCCAGTGATCAACCACCCTCAATGACCAGGTCTTTCCTTACAGTGTGACATGGGCCTATTCCCCCTATTTCAGATTTCTGTAAATGCTGTTTCTGGACAGGATGACAAGCTCTGGCCATTCAGATATGAGAGAGCTGCCAGACCTACTGTGGATTACTGAGCTCAGGACCTTGCAGCTGTACTGCATAACTAGGTAATTTCTGTAGCATTATGATGCAAAAAACACATCTTGTGCTCAGGATACATAGTCAAGAGCCACATCTAAAACAATTCAGCAAAAGCAATCAAGACAGTAAGAGCCAAGAAGGAACACAAGTTTAACTCAGATCAGGGAAAAATTACACATATAGCAAACATTCAAGAAGTTTGGTGCTCCTTTTCTTTACAATGCCACCTGTCATTGCCACAGGGGCCTGGCATGTAGCAGATGACTCTCCAACCCCATTAGAAAGACCCTCCCTCAGCCCAGCTGCAAAGACATCAAAGAAGAAAACAGGAAGACCACTACCTGCTACTTCCACAATGTGGTGCCTGGCAATATCATAGTAGGGATCATCCCACTGCAGGTGAGTGACGGGCTCAGGGGAGCCTTTGGAGTCCTCTGCATAAAACACAAGGAACAAGCAATTAGAAGGAGGAATCTGGAGCACCCTGGTGAGGGGTACGATAGAGATGAGAAAAAATGTCTCTTCAACATGGGAGGGGCTAATGTGTGCACCTGTCTACCTTGGAAACCCACCTCTGAAATTCTAAGTGGGAAAGAGCAGCAATGACTTCAGAATAGACCCGTTCATCCCGTGGGATCCATATGTATCCTTCAGACTGTACACTCTCAAAAACAACTGTTCAGATGTGCCCAAACATTCACAAAGACCAAAACCCAAGTACCAAGGGCACCATCATGGCTTTTTAGAACAGGAAGATCCTATATGCACTTGAGCTAATTGCCTTGATCTCTCTGGGCAGCAGTCCATAGCACAGGATTTCAGAGCAACAATGCAGATCTCCAGCCGCTTGAACTCCCACATGGATGTTCAAGACCCTTCCACTCAGGAAGGCCAAATTATCCTGTGAGAGACCATAATAGAGGATGCTCACTCACAGCACGTCTGTACTGTCAGCATCAAAGTGCAGCCCATTTATTAAATATTTATATTTATGTCAGCTGGCTCTGAGCTTTTCAGCACTGCTCAATGGCAGTGCTAATTCACTTGGGTGTGGTGCAAGACTAATGTGTCTATAAAGCTTTCAAATGGAGCTGGGGCTCCCTGTATATGTAGACATGACCATAATGTTGCAAGACAAACACTTCCTTCTTGGCCAAAACCCAGATCCCAAACAAGCAGGATACATACCTGATTTGGGAAAACCAGGGGCTTCATCTGCTGGCCAGTTCTTATCATCTATGGAGGCCAGTTTGAGCTGGCTGAGGGACTGGTTGGTATCATCTAAGTTCAGGTCATCCTGAAGCTCCGAGAGTGGGTCCGTAGCCATGGTCCCCAAATTCCACAGTTTATTTTGCAGTGTCTAGAATGAGAACTGCAGAGATTGCTAGGTGAGACACGGAGATCACAAGTTTACCTCCCCATAAAGGCTCTTCCTCTTCTCACTGATTTTCCTCAAATAATCCCGTATCTTTACTTGTCCAGAGATCTTACTTCCCCCCCCCCCTTAACCCAGGCAAGAACTCCTTCAAGCCAGGAGCACCAACATATGTCAAATTCAGAATCGTTTGCATCAGCTGCTATCAAAAGTCCATCAGGAGCCTGTGCCAACCCCCTCAGCGAGTCTCTGCCTGACCACAGCTCAGCACAGAGCAGGTTCTCTCCTGAAACAGGAGCAGCGGGAAGACACCGAGGAAGGCGACAGGCTACACCAGCCCCTGCCTGATACACTCACTGTTCCAGCTCCGAGCTCCCCCTCCCTCCGAAGGGCTGGCACAAAGCCCAGCTCTTTCCACAGTTGGCCCAGTGCTAGAAGCCTTCCCAGGAATCACACCCCCTCCTCCCCATAAGGAAGGGCCAGAGCTCTCAACACTGAAGTGGATGCTTCAGTGTTCTGCGATCTGAACACAAAAGCAAACAGCTTCTGAAAACAGGATTTCATAGGCTGAAATAGGAGGAGCAAGACATGTACAACTCTGATCTTCTTGCAGCATCACCAGAAAATCCCTTCTCCTATGTGCCAGCAAGCAGCAAGAAATCATCTCATTAATTTAAAGCCTTATGGTCAGAATGAGTATTTTTTCACCACGCATGCCATAATACCGAGGAATCAAGAGGGTCCAAGAAACCCTCAGTGCATTTGCTGCTGCTGCTCGGAATTAATTCTCACTTTTACCTGGAGCAGAAGATATCTCAAACCCAGGACTCAGCTAGCACAGCACACAGCATCTCCTAAGGGTACCAATTCTTAGGGACAACCCCTAGGAAACAGATGTTATCCTCTCAAGTGAGTGTCCTGGAAGTAAGCAAGGAAGCACAAGTACCTAGATCTGCACTGCTCCCACAGACAATACCTCAGCAAGCCTAGAACTGCAGCAAAACAAAATCATACTTGCATCAGCAAGACTCTATGTAACAAGGTTTCTCAGACAGGCTTGTGCTTGTTTTGCATTATGAGGAGGGCAAAGGGTTAAAAGATGATCTGAGGAGGCACAAGGCCTTTGTGTGGAAAGATTCTCTTCACAGTAAAGCTTTTTCCTTTAGCAGAACGGAGGGAGGCAACGATGTCTGCATCTTCCATCCCCAGAGCCTGAATGTGTGTATTTATCCAGAGAAGATGATGTAAGTTACTTGGATGTGAGCACAGAGGACAAAACCTGTGAGGGATTGAGCACTGGAAGGCATTATGCCCATGCTCAAGCCAACACTCCTGACCAAGTTAGGGGATGCATTTTGAGAGCATAGGAAACTGGATACTTGGCGTATCTGGATCACTCCATGCTTATTAATTCCTGGTCTCCCTTATCTGATGCTCAGCAGTTTAAAACCAGCCTTCACCTCTCTGGGGCTCACAAAGGGCTGCCAGCTATTGCTAAGCAAATTAAATAAGTTTCTCAAAATATGAAAGAGCAAGACATATATGGACAGTAGATCAACAAGACAGCACGGGAAACACACAGGGTCTGACCCCTGCAGCCAAGCAGAGACCCAAGTAAAATCATTCTGTGCCCTCCAGTGAGGGCTGCAAGAGCTGCTTCACCTCCTCTGAGCTCTAAGGGACGAGGAGCAAGAAATCAGGCTCCCTTGCACTGTGATCTCATGCTGGAGCTATGCAGCAGCAGAGCCAAGGGACGAGGACTCCCCACTCCCAGCAGCTGATCTGATTTCTATGGTAACGCCGGGCACCAACTCTTATGACTCAAGTGTACTTAGAGCATTCCCCACTGCAGCTCAGCAGCCCCACAACCTAGCACTCCGTGGTTGTACATCACATCCACAGTCCCCTGGGCTGCCCCTCAGCATCCCCAGCTCCCAGGGACTTCTCAGACCCAGTGGGGACAGAGGACCTACACTCAACTGCTGCCATCCACTGAGATGCCTTTCATTCTTGGGGATGTCCAGGAGAAACACTGTTCCCAAAGTGAGGTCCTGAAGCACTTAGGGACCAAATCCAAACCTTCCCACAGAGCAGGGATGGTACTGCCATAGGGCCAGCAAGACAACAAGCGTCCTCACTTGTCCCTACATGGATCACAACTTGGCTTCACAGTCAACCTGCAGTGCTCGATCAGAGGCAGAAGAGCTGGTTATTAGACAGCACTGGGGGATTTCCCCTTAAGCATAAAATTAATCCTAGTGTGCCACTATGTTGAAATTGTTAGTAGGATCCTTACAGTTCCACACTGGAAAAAGAGCCCAATGGATAGTGCTCTTGCCAAAACCTTCTTTACCCCTTGGAAAGGGACACCAGACTCCCTAGATACCTCCATGTGTTTTTCACAGCCAGGCAGGCAGCTTCATTCCTTGGCTCTAGGGTAGTGCTCCATGGCAGAAATGTTAATGGAATGAAAATCCAGAGCAGAAGACCTCTTAGATTTCAGGTCCTTCTTGTCAACCAGACCATAGCTCCCTGAAAGCCTCAGAAGGTTTTTTTGCAGAGTTTTCCCCAGCCTTTTCCCAACAGTGCAAAAGACAAAATCACAGGGTCCCACATCAGGTAACCCTCGTAGTTCAGAGAAATATAATCCTTTAAATGCCTGGGAACTAGTATGCACCAGGAAGGAGAGACCAGAAGTTAGGATGTATGAAACTACTTAGGGGTCTGACTGTAAAGGCACACATTTCACTTCCTGACAGTGCATGTGCAGGGCACTTTTCCCTGTGCACTCAAAAATGATCTATGAGCAGGGTCTGTCGTTCAACAGAAGGTCTATCTGTACCAGTGTAAGGGTGCAATGGTTGTCAAAACCCAGCTTTTCACCAGACTTGACACAATTTAAGAACCATACTTATTTCAGATAAGTGTCATGTCAAGATGCAAGTGAAACACCCTGTATAATAACGTAAGAAAAATGACATACCTAGATTTAAAAAGTAAAAAGCCTAGTAACAGTTAAAAACTAAAGAATCACACTTCACACCAGAATTATTTACTTACTACCAGGATCTAAAGAGTTTCCATTTTTCCAGGCATTTAAGCACGTTTTCTGCACTGGCTAACCTGAACACTTGCTGTCTAATAAACATTTACTTTCTTGATAACAGAGAGATGTGCTGGAGGACAGCACATTCTGCTGAAGGAAGGAAACCTCAGCACTTTAAAATACAATTTTCACACAAATTCTGAGCTGGATATTCCTTATACAAGATCCTACCAGAATTTACCCAGGGAAGACAGTTCACTTGTATCTCTGAAGTCTTAGCAGCTGCTGTTCACACCAACTGTTTTTTTGCTGCAGTTCCAGTTTCCATCATTTATTTCTAAGCTGTACCTGCTCAGCAGTTTCCTTTTCCTGTTTTTCTTCCAGATGTAATATTAACTCAGAAGTAAGTCTACACACCAAAATATGTCCAAGCATCTATCACCACACCCTGGATCTGTGCTTACACACAAAGAATTACACAAGCCAAACAGCCTGTTCTTCTCTGCCCAATTAACAAGCAATGCTCAGACCCAAGGAATCCCAGTTCTGGGGTGACCATACTATTTTTCTAACTCTGCTGTCACCTCCTAGACAAAAAATGTCCTGTTTTTCTGTACACATCAACCAAGTTCCCACACTTTGTTATAGTCTTAATATCAAGCACATCGCAAAAATGAGCTCCAGGACTGAGCCTCACTGAGACAGCCCAGCCCACGTCTTCCTCACGTCAAACCGATGACACTACCAAGAGCATCACTACCCTGGTACTCTCTGAAAGAATCAAGAGTCAAGAACCAGCTTGGTTCTGTCTGGCTCAGGACAGACACACTATTGCTCAGGGAAACTCTTTGGTTCTTTATTACTGTAACAGCTTTTTAAACGAGCAGCCGTCCTTCCCCGGGTCACCTCAAACCCTTTGCTGAAGGCCACCTCCATGCCCACTGCGAGCAATCCACCTCCTCCCAGTAGTTCTCTGCAGGGTGTGAGAGCAAAGCCGCTGTGCTCTGCGTCCTCTCTCGGGGCTGGGGCACCAAGTACGGAACCTGCTGCCGGTACCGTGCAGGACACACGTAAGGAAGGGGGCAGGCAGAGCCCCGGGAGGCCGCCCTTCTCCTCCTCTCCACCGCACCTCAGATTCTCTCCCGTTCCCTTCGACTAAGCTCCTGTGACAACCCAGAGCTAACTTCAAGGAACAGACTCAAAGACTTGCTGTTTACACTGTTAAAACTCCAACCTTCTACCCCACATGCCAGCTGCANGAGGCACCGAAGGCCCGGCAAGCTCCGCCGCCCCCCCGCAGCACTTCCAGCAGCCACCGGCACCGGGACGAGGCAGGGGCAGAGGCCAGAGCCCGGCCCGGCCCCGAGCTGCTCCGCCAGCACCAAACAACTGACAAAACTCGGCGGCCTCCAAGCCCGTGTTCTCCCCGCACAGGCGCCCGCCGAGCTCTACCGGAGGGGCTCTTCCCGCCGCGCCCCGTGGGGCGGCCAGCGAGGACCCGGGTTTCCCGCTTCCCGCGGGAGTAACCGCTTCCCGGCCGCGGGCAGCACCCGGGAAGGGGCCGGAGCTCCCGGCCGAGCCTCGGCCCGCCAGTCCAGCCCCGATCCCGGCCCCGGCCCCAGCCCAAGCCCAAGCCCCAACACCGGGCCCCGTCCCCGCCCCAGCAGCGCCAGCACAGGCCCCCGCAGCCCGCCACCCGCGCTGCTGCTGCTGTAACTGCTACACAAAGGGGCCGACCCCGCTGCCCACCCGCCGTCAGTACCTGCCGCCGCCACCCGGCCGGCCCGCCTCTCAGCCCTCCGCCAGCATCCGCCACCCGCCGGAAGCACCGCCCCACCCGTTAACGGACGCCGTCCGAGCGCGTCCGCCACTCCCTCGCAGCGTTCCGCCGGCATGGAGCGCCCCGGTGCCGGGAGCCCCTTGGAGCCGGCCGGCGCCGCCTGCTCGCTGGGGCCGCCGAGCACCGATGTGTGGTGCGTGGGCCGCGCCCTGCCCGCCGGGGCGCTGCTGGGGCATCCCGGTGCGGAGGCGGGCTGGGGGAGTTGAGAGCCGGGGGGCGGCGGGGCTAGCGGCTGTGTCCGGGCCCACGCCGTGCCCGGGCCTTGCAGCTTAGTGCTGCAGAGCCCGGAGGAGTGGAGGCCAACGTGTGGCTGAGCCGGGCGGGCGCCGAGCTGCTCTGCTGGCCCGAGGAGGGGGCCGCGCCGGAGGAGCGGCGGCCGGCTGGAGGCGAGGGGACCGGCCGCGGTCATCCCACAGCCCCGCCGAGCCCGTTGTCCTGGCCCTGTGTCGCTTGGGAGAGCTCCCAGCCGAGAAGGGAGCCTGCTGCCCTGTTGTATGCCGGCCGTGATGGTATCTCCTAGAAACACTGCCTGTGAAATACTAGAAATGCTTCACGCGTGTTGCCTGTGGTGAGAGAACAGAAATTCCCCTCATCTTCCCAGTTTAAAAGAAAAAAAAGTCATAAAAGTAATGGTTTTTGTGCTAGAGCCCCAGGATTGCTGCCTAATGAAGTATCAGTCTCCAACATTCATGTTGCTCGGATCCAGCAGCAATCACATCATAACAGCATTAACTCACCCACCGTGCCTTTCTGTTTGTGCAGGGGATCCCCATGTCTCCAAGGTGGTAGCTGATGAAAGAACAGTCTTTGATGTCCCTGCTGAGGTTAGCAGGCCAGCCACCAAACATTTCCACAGGCTGCAAGAAGAAAGCACAGTTTCAAAGCATGAGCTATGGCAAGCCAAGGTTCCAAGGACTAAGAATCAGCACCTCAAGACCATCTCAACCATTAAGGCCAACAGCAGGTGCTGTTGGAAGAATTAGACAAGGGTGTGGATCCTGGACCTGCAGCAGAGAGTGGAAATGGGGCATAAAGAGCCATGTCCAGGAGACATGGATCTTTTGTCACCCTCAAGCAGGGTTTGCCTGAATGCTTGCTTGGTTGGCAAGCTGTGCAAGGTGCATGCTCTGTCCAGCCAGCTCCAGCTACAGGACTGTGGTGGTAGGACAGCTGGGCAGGAATCCCAGCAGCCTAGTTGTTCTGAAGAAGAGAATCTAGAGACTCAGGAGAAGGAGAGCAAAGCTTCCAAAGACTACAGACTGGCATCCCCAGAGCACAGGGGAAGGGGCCAGCTGGAGGGGCCTGAGGGGCAGGAGGAGTATAGGGAGCTGGTGGATGGTCATTCTGGGAGCTGAGGCCCCCCACCAAAAGCTCTGTCCCTGAAGGAGATGATCAAGCGCAGGTGTGGCTGTGGGGAATGTGGTAAAGCCTTCCTGCAGCTCTGACACCCCAAGAAGCACCACTTTGTCCGCACCAGCTACAAGCCCTTCCTGGGCACAGAATGTGGCAAGAGCTACAGTTCAGAGGAGAGCTTCAAAGCTTACCAAGCTCCAGCGCCATCAGAAGTCCCACCAGGCTGGCCAGCCCTACAACTGAGTGTCCTTATCTTTAGATATTTTCTTTAAAGCCAGGGGCGGCAGATGAGCTCAGTCTTTCCCCTGAGTGCTTGGAGACAGCCCAGTGGGAGCACAGGTGTATGAGCCTGGGGACTTTTATTTGAAGCCACGGTGCTTCCTACTGGTCTCCCTTTGGTGCCTATCCTAACTTGTGCAGTTTTCAAATATTGACACAGCTGCAAAACATTCTCACTGGAGCTGGGCTCATGCACTGTTTGAAGCACATGCCCTCTGTCACAGCAGAACCAGGAGAGAAGATGCAGCAACTGGAGGAAGGGGAGAATCCAGGCCCCTACAGCTTCATCTGCTGACCTGCGACTACCTTTTTTTATTCTGAGCTAACAGGAGAGAAAAAGTAGGCACAATTATGAGTTAGGAGGTCTTCACAGAAACATTATTCATCTGACAGTTCATCTGAGTAGGTGGGGCAGGTCTGTGCTGTGCTGCACGTAGCACTTGGCTGCAGGATAAACTTAGCTGGCTAATCCAGACTGAGGAGCCTGTAGGTGGCTCCCGCTGGGCACCTGGTGAAGATGCCACCACCGTATCTTTGTCTTTATCTTAGAAGCAGCATGTTCTTATGCAAACAACCTTTTCCTTGACAGCAAAATGATGAATGAGATTGTTTACTCCTAAGAAAATCCTGTAAGAGCACTGAAGACCATGATGCTGGTGAACCTCAACGTGGATGGGATCAGCATGCCATAGCCTGACTAGATACCTGTCTGATGCTGTACAACTTTGTTTTTGCAGCGTCTGAAGTGGTGTAGGATTATCTAATGCTATACCCTTTCTTGTGTTACAGCCAATAAACAAGTGTTTCAATTAATACATTTCTTTCTGTGACCCATAACAAGCATGTGCACCAGTGCATTACATTTGGCACCTGTTACCCTTAGAGCTTCAGGCAGCAAGCACACAGGTCTCCTGGTGGGTGGGGCTCTGAAGTCCCCCCTGCTCTGCAGCTTCCCCATCCCCAGGGACAGAGGAACCTCTGTGTGAGGGGATGGGGGTTGTTCATCCTCTGGGATTGTATCCAAAGTGTTACAGTTGGTGATCAAGATGTACAACTTGATTCAGGAACATATTCAGAAATAGTTGGGGTCAGCAAACTGTATCTGTCATAGAGCAGACAAAGGCTCAAGAAAATAGGCCAAGGCTAAACCTTCTATACTCTGCTCCCTGGAAGTTGGAAAAACACAGCAAATAAACAGTTGTCTTCACTTAGAAAGAATAGTCAACTCCTGGAGGGAAAGAGATCAAAATTCCCATCTGTGTTGAAAGCCGTAATGCTGGGGGGGAAAAGGTATGAATCTTAACTGAGAGAGAAAATAGCATCCATCAGTCGTGGGTGGATGAAGGCAGAAAGAAAATGCAATCATAAAAAGTTGCTTACAGGAATGGTGAACAGGTTAAATGTTTGAGGGGTGGAAGTCAAAGCCCCAGGAGAGGTGCTGTCCTACTGCAGCAGCGAACCGCAAGAGTGGGAGAAACAGAGAGGAGCCCTAGAAGCACCTTACAGAACAAGAAAAGACTATAACGTGAAGAACCAGCATCTTTAATTACTAACCTTGTTGTAAGATACCAGAAAGGGCTGGAAAATGCCCCACGATATAGTGAAAATATCCACTTATAAATCAAAAGAAATAGTTTAACCTTAAGTGATGGATGTAACCTTGAGATAAAAGGTTGCAGCAGTCACAATTAGCAAACTAATGGCCCTGTTAGGTGAGTTTGTCCTGTTTCACAGGGAGAAAGAAGAATGGCAACTGGAAAAGCAGCAGTCAGACAGAGCAACAGAATGGTTGGTTTCAGTAAGACTCTTTTAAAGAAGTGCTTAAGCAACAGAATGAATGTAGGAACCAGACCAGAGGTAACATTAAAGGAAGATGGCATAGGAAAGTATTAGAGCATATTCATACCTGTCTGTTAACCAAGCTTAACTGCTGTATTCTAGTGTTGCTTAAAGTTAACCCTAAATAATCCACAATACCATGGAAGGTGCTAACTCTTCCCATTTAAAGGAAAGACAAGAAGATGATAAAAATTTATGCATAAATATAGCAAGGTTGACTTACACTTCAGTGTAAAGGCTGCCTGGTTGTTATAAAGAAGAGACAGAGAGAGATGCAGGAATGAAAAAAAAAAAATATTGGAAGCTCTTAGGAAGGGAAATTCTCTGGTGATCCACGTAACAAACTGAGATGAAGAGGTGCAGGCCAGTGCTGCACACACCACTTGGCTGCAGGAGAAACTTAACCAGCTAAACCCAACTGGGCAGCCTGCAGGTTGCTTCCACTTGGCACCTGGTGATGATGCCACCATTGTGTCCTTGTCTTTAGAGAGAAGTAGCATATTTATGAACATCCTTTTGATTGACAGCAGAAATGACAAATAGAGTCATTTACCTCTAAGGAAATCCTATAAAACCCCTGAAGACCATGACACTGCTGAACTTCAGCACAGACACTATCTGTGCAGCATGGCATGGGCTGATGATGTTCTCCTTGGTGTTCCCATCAGCTGAAGGTCTGTAAGATTATCTAGTGCCATCACATTTTGCCTTCTAATGTTATCCCCAGCAAACAGTACTTTCATCAATACTTTACAACATCTGGGTACCTTTCTCATTGGGATTGGTAACCAGCACTTGCACAGGTGCAGTTACACCTCCATAAAGCCCAGCAGCATCTGTCTCTCATCACTACAACCAGGGATGGGTGTCACTCTTTCTGGAGTGGTATTTCTTTCCCACAGTCATATCCAGATGGGCTGGCTCAGCTATGCCTGGTGAAAGCAGCCCTGAGGTCACTTTTCCTACCTGCAACATGAGACCAAAACCAGATTAGCATATAGAGAGTAAAAAACCTGTCCTCATTGCTATCCTCTTCTCCAGCTGAGCGAGTCCAGCTGGGCTCCCACAAATGTGGGGCTGTTTGTGCCTCCTCCTACAGCAAGGAGAGGAGCGGTGGTGGCTGCTGCATGGGACACCACTCTTCCAGAACCTGTTGGTGCCCTGACACCTCCTTCATGTCCCTGCACGCTTCCTGCTTCCCCCTGCTGAGTAACCAGGGGGTTAGGGTCAGGGTTGTGCCTAAGGAGTAGGGTTGTGCCTAATCCTGCACGCACACACTCCTCCACCTGGGTCATCTCCACCCAGGGCATCCCAGCCGTTCCTAAAGGTGTCTCTCAAAAAATCCGGGGGTGGGGGTGGGTGAGAACAGAAGATACTCTTAGATGAGGGAGGGAGCCTCTGCAACTGCTCTTTGTACCAGTGGCCACAGAGTCATTCCTCAGCCACCCCAATGCTAATATTTGCACTCCTTCCATAGAAACAAACATTACAGATCTATCTGCTGCACAGAGGCATGGCACAAAACATGCTCCCTGCTGGCAGAAAACACTTTCATACCATGTGGCAGCTCCTGAAACTAGCCCTGCTTTCTGCTGGCTTCTCACTCTGCCAATTTTCTGCTTGTTGTAGGAATCATTAGAGCTTTCCCAGCTCTGGCAGCCCACTTCTTGACTTACTAGCTGATGTCATGACATTAAGACTATTCTTGCCTCCCTTTTCCTGGAAGCCCTCGTTTTCCTAGCTGTTTTTGGACATGCTAGCTCCTCACTTGTCAGAGTTTCTGTTTCGTTTTGGATGCACTTTTGTATCTTCCACTAGAGTGGGAATAAAAGTAGAGGGGCCACAAACTTCATGCTGCTTCATCCTCATCCATTCCACTGGGAATTGTAACACAGTGGGAAGTATGCACTGCCCATGACATCACTGATCTAACTGGAAGGAAAATTTTAACTCCACATCAGTTGTCACAGGCACCCCTTCTGCTCCTTGGCATAGACGAGTGCTGGGGCTGAGCTTGCTGGCAACTGCAGGGAGCAAAGACCGAGGAACTCTAAGGAGGAAAAGCAGGGAGGGCTTGCAGCTAAACAGAGGAGAAGGGCTGGGAATGGCTGAGGAGCTCTCAAAGTCTCACTGTATGCAAGGCTACCAGAGTACAGCCTCTGGGAAGGGTCAGTGGCAGGGACCGGAGCCAGCACGGTAGGAAGGGAGTGATGGTGCCAAGAGCTGCACAGAGTGGCACTGAGGGAAAAGGAGTGAGCTGCTCGGGCTGCGGTGCCTGGGAGCTGGCAAAGACCTCATGTCTCCGTGTGAGCCCGAGTTCTCCCTGTGCCCTGGGACATCTTCCCTGTTATGCCATGGGATGCTAGTTTTAGTTCCGTGGGGTTCCAGGGAGATTTTGCTTGGCTTCAACCAATTAAGTAAGAAAATGAAGATGCCCTGAAGGGAGGGAGAGATGCCAAGAGAGGAGGGATAAGAGGAGCCTCAGTCCTACTGTCCCTGACACACCATGACCTCTGGAGTCCTATTTCTTCATTCTGGTTCAATATTAACCCAGTAGGGCTGTGACTCCGCTTATTCTGCTCCCGTTGCCTTTCCGCTCAGCCGGGGCTGCACAGCATGGTGCACAACAGAACCAGCCTGCTGAGGGGCCTGCTCTTTGCCAGCCTTCTGGGCCTCACACTGAGCCATGCCGGAGGTAAGACTCAATGGACAGTACCAGTGGGTGACAGGAGGAAGAAAAATGGGGTTATTTCTTTCCAGAGGTAAAGCTGGGGGCAGGTTTTCTTGGTAAGGCAGGGGGACCTTCTAAGAATTTACAGCTGGGAGTGAAAGGGTGCTGAGAGGGGAGTGAGCATAGGGCTTTCCTGCACAAGGAGATGCAGCAGCATCCAGCATCTGGTGGCAACAGCTCAGTGGATTTTATGGGGAAGGGAAATGTGGCTCAGTCCAGGACCATATGTAACACAGCTGTGGGCCTTTCTGGGCTCGACTTCCTCAGTTGACCTGGGTGGCTGCAATTCTCCATTTCCCCCCTAGCTGTCCCTTAGCTAAACTTTAGGTCACATGCAGTATGCCACCTTCCTGCTCACTGCTCCTTTTCTCTTGTCAGAGCCTCTAATTCATCTGTCTTTTCTTAATATGAGGTTAGGTCCTCACTGACCCAATACTGTATGGAGGAAGATCTGTTTACAGGTCTCAAATCAGGGTCTCTGAACATGAAAATGGAACCAAGCTGTGCCTATTGCAGTGGCCTGAGCTTGGCAAGACAGAAATACAGTGCCTGGCAGGGAGCAGTAGCAGGGTCCAAGTAAATAAGCCTCTACCCAAGCACAAATGAGCAGCTTTGCTGAGGACAGCAGTCATTATCTGTTGCCTAAGTGATGCAAGCCCCAACAGATGAATTTTAGAGACCCTGCTCTGGTCATCATGTGCAGCCCTGACAGGGTTTCTCTCTGTATGGGGCGCTGGGGGAGGCTGGGCTGGGGGCTCATCACCTCAGCTCTGTGTGATTTTGGGAAAGTGCAAGGGGAGACAAAGGGGCCCTCCTGCTGCGAGCACCCGTGTGACTGGCAGTGTTCTGACCCGGTAGTTTTCCTGGAAAAGGGGCAGGCGCTGTCACTGCTCAAGCGCCCACGACGCGCCAACACGGGATTTCTGGAAGAGATGAAAAGGGGAGACCTGGAGCGAGAGTGCCTGGAGGAGACGTGCAATTATGAGGAGGCTTTTGAAGCCCTTGAATCCACTGTTCAGACGGTACGTACGGGTGTTTCCAGGAGAGATTTGCTTAGCCAGCTCCTGTAGTGAGAGACCAGCAGGTCACACACACAGAGGCCAGGGCCTGAGGTCCTAAGACTCAATTTTCTGAACCAAAGACGAGGCCAATGTGTATGTACTGCAGGGAGAGCTCAGGTTTTCTTATAGTTTCCCTCCTGGAGCCACTCCAGGGAATGCAGCTCAAAGCTCAGGTTTGTTTCCCTCCCTCTCTGTTTTAAGCGTGAAGTGAAAAGGAGCCTTCCCATTAGTCCTGAATTGCATCTTCCACTAGATCAACATGTTGCTGCCCACATTTGAACTGTCACAATCCCAGATACTCACAGAAGAGCTGGCTTAGCAACCAAACACTGGGAGGTGTCTCACATTGAGCAGGTGCCTTGAGCTCCTCAAGCTCCTTTGAGCTGAAGCAGAGTCCATTCCTTTTTCTGGCTTCCAGCCTCACTCACTCTGCTAAATTTGTTCTGCATCCTTCTGGGATTCACTCCTAGACCCAAGGCCTGTGTCCATGCTGAATTCCACACCTGAGAACACAATAATAAACAGTAAAACAGTTAGGAAACTAAGCCAGCAAGATACAACTTCTGTGGAGCATTTCTAAAGCAATCACCCCCGAGGCTGCACAGCAGAGATGTAGATCCAAAGAGCTGAGCAATACCTACATGTCATCTGCAGCCTTAGAAGTTCTAGGTTCAGCTCCTTGGACTTCTGCACTGTAGTTAAGGCTTTGCTTCCTCTGCAGGTTGATGAAGGTCATAAGCATCTTTCGTCTTTTTAGAAACAACAGTATTCTCTTGATTCCTGAGCCTGATGAGTGGGAATGTGGGTTTATATCAGGTTTTTTGCTTTGTTGGGCTCCGTAATAATTGATATCAGGAGAGCCAGGTTAGTCAGGTCCATTTGTTGTGATGGGGCATTCTCCCACTGCAAGCAGCTAAGCAAGGTCTGATGCTCTGTCTCTCTACTCTTAAATACAGAATTTTTTAATTTTTTTTTTCAGGAGGCATTTTGGTCAAAATACCAAGGTAAGTTGCTTCAAGTCCTGCAGGTGTTATAGTATCCCTCAGGGTGCACAGTCCCATCCTGGAGAGATGGCTCCCTACTCTCTCACAACAGCTCCCTTTCCAGGACAAAGCGCTTGTGTTTTGTCCCTAGATGATAAACTAGTTCAAACTATGATGCTTATTTGGATTCCTTTCATATAATGTGTTTCTTTCTTCTTATTTTGCTAGTATGTCAGGGCCTGAGAAACTCCAGGACAGCTCTGGATGCTTGTCTAGAAGGTAAGAAATTCATGTTGACCTCAATCTCCTGGATACAGTAAGTGCCAGGAACTTGCTTCCTGCAGAGCTTGTAAGGAAGAAAAAATATCTGAAGTTGATGAAGCCATCTGATTAGGAAGAAAAATAGCAGCAGAGTTTGAAATGCCTTTCTTTCTATTTATTTCCCCACTAACCATTTCACAAACAGCCTAACTGCCCCACTGAAACAACATGGGGTAGATAACCTTCTCCTTATGACACAGTCAGGTGTCCCCAAGCTCAGCCTCTCAGAAGGGCTTTGACCTTCACCTACAGCCTAGGCAAGGCACAGAGTCTCAGGTTAAGCTCCCTCTGATGAGGCTTGTGTAGGCTCATACATGCAGCAGAAGTTAAAGGGGTTTGTGGGATGGTACCTCTGACCTTGAAGAACACAACATCCACTTCCACTGGCCCTGCCTTACACTGTGTTGGGATTTTGACAGGTAACTGCTCACTTGAGCTGGGCCAGAATTATCAGGGGACAATTAGCTACACCAAATCTGGGATTGAATGTCAAGTGTGGACAAGCAAATATCCTCACATACCTAAGTAAGTTAATCTCCCACATACCCCCGAAGGGTTCTCCAGGATGTTCTTCCTTCCTAACCAGCTTTTTCTCACAGATTTAATGCCTCCATTTATCCCAACCTCATTGAGAACTACTGCAGGAACCCGGACAACAACCCCCAAGGCCCGTGGTGCTACACCCGAGACCCAACGGTGGAACGGGAGGAGTGTCCCATCCCAGTGTGTGGTAAGCCTCAGCACTACACCCCAGCAAGCCCTGCACTGGCAGGGAACACTACACTGACACTCAGTGTGTCAAGGAAGAGGAGGGGGTTAGGAGGGACGGATCTGACATGAACAGAGATCAGTCAGAGTAGAGGAGCCGTGTCTTAAAGGGTAAGGGAGCTGAGAAGGACAAGTCATTGAATTGCCCATACAGCTACTTTGCCTAAATTTCTCTAAGGTTCTGCTTCCTCTAGACTACACTAATCTAGATCTAAATTAAATCTGGTGTCAGCAGTCCTCTGAAATCTACTACAGATTTGCCAGTCAGGAGCATCCCAAAATCCTGGCTCAGCTGCCTCTAACTTGTGACAGCAATGAGTCAGCCTAGGTTTTTTTGGTCTGAATTCTTACTTTGAGGACAACATGTTCTTGACTGCCTGCTTTAACATTCGCTCATATGGAGGAGTGTGGTTTAATACCCACAATCGTAAGGAAAGAGAAGATGCCCTTCTCTCATCGTTGCATTTGACAGGATGGAAAAACATCCCCCTGTATTTGTACTTTCACACTTCTCCACAATATAGAGCTGTCTCCTCCGGGCTTGGTCTCTGTCTCAGAAGAACTGGTAGAAAGCAGAGAACCTCCTCACAGCAGAAGTTTCTCTTCCAAAAGCAGACACCAGAGGCAATGACTCTTGGAAGTGAAAGTCAGAGAGGCCAGCAACCATTTTGACCACAGGGTGTTCTGAAGTTTTAAAAATCATTACCCTTGCCCTGGTCTGCAATATGGCAAACTGAGAAGACATACTGCTCTGCTTTGAGGTGACCAGGGTTCTGTACTATCTCTGTTCACTAGTTTTTGACCTCCAGTAGCTCACCATTACACTTACACATGCATGGATACAGCAGGACTGGGAAAGCCTCGGTTTTGTGCAGTTCCTCAGAAACCACGTTGACCTCACACAGAGGCAGCCGTTAGGCTGAACATCACTTGCTCAGTGGCTGTTGGGCTCCAGGGTGAGTAGTCAAACAGAGGATCTCTGTTCACATGGGGATTCCTCCAGTGCACATGGAGAAGGCAGTTTGAGGCCAAGCAACTGCCACAGAACAGATGATTTCCTCACTCAGGAAACTTCTTAGTCTTCTTAAGAGACTTTAGAGAAAAAGTGTGGAAAGTGTGGCAGGGAAATTTTTCTCTTATCGTTAGATACAGACACATTGACAAAAGTTAAATATTCTGTTTTAGTAGCACGTCACAGTAAAAGGCTCCCTCAAATATGGTCTAGTTACGCATTGGAGGCTCTAACACAGCAGCACGATGATGGCTGAGACACCTACCCACCCCTTGAGCTGGCTCTCAAAGATACACCAGAAAGGAACACAATATTGTCCCTCACATCTTAGTGGCAAAGATAAGTGGTGAATAGTGCCAGCCTCACCTCCACAAGAGGTGAAAGAACCACCTCCACACTGCAATATTGTAGAAGGCCACCACATGCATAGGAGCACCTTGGGAGCTCCCAAGCATAATGGGATGCCCCATGGAACTCTGGAGTTTTGTAAAGGGGCTCTAGTGCTATTTGCTAGGAGTACTTCTGAGGGTAAAGCTATGGCTTAAATCACAGCTTTCCATTTTTCCAGGTCAAGAAAGGACAACAGTTGAATATACTCCACGGGTCATCCCGGCAGCCCCGGTGGGGCCCTGTGAGCAGGAGAAGGGCATGCTTTACACTGGGACCCTCTCAGTCACTGTGTCTGGAGATAAGTGCCTGCCATGGAACTCTGAGAAAGCCAAAGAGGTGCTCCATGGAAAACAGATTGACCCAGAGGTGAAGCTGCTGGAGAACTACTGTCGGAATCCAGATGGAGATGACGAAGGTGTCTGGTGTGTCACAGAGGAACCGCCCAACTTCGACTACTGTGACCTGCACTACTGCGGTGAGAAGCCTGCACTGGTTGGGGTATGCACACTTGTCAGGCAGTGACAAGCAAAAGCAGTATGGCCAACTAGGGTGAAGTGCTTGGCCTGGGAAGCAGAGACAAGGAAGGACACACGCCATGCATGTGGAAGTCCTGTTTGTCCAAATGTCACACGTACAAACCTGCTGTACAGGCACAGAGCTGTTCTATCTTTCGGGATTTCTGTTCTTCCTCAAAACTTACAATGGTGAACAAGGAGCATTAAAAAGAGGAGTGGTTTTAAAACATCATTCCTTCATCTGACCCACTGCGTGTGGAAAGGAACATTGACATTGCTGCTCATGATGAGAACTACAGCTAGGCCTTCTACCACGTTTGTCTTTGTCTCTCTCAGACAGCTCGCTAGAGGATGGGAACGAACAGGCGGAGGGAATGTCAGGACGTACTACCCTTTCTCAAGAGTTCAAAACTTTCTTTGATGACAAAACCTTTGGTTCAGGTGAAGCAGGTAAGCAAAAACTCTAGATACAGCATCACAGTTTGTAGAAGAGCTGCAGCTTCTTCCCACAGGGCACTCACTGTTCCTTAGAAACAACTGTTAAAAGCAGGGGGAGATACTTAAATTCCTTGAAGAACCCTCAGAAGTCAACCTCCAGTTATTGATCATAGAGCTTGTAAGCACTTCCGAGGCTCTTCCAGCTTAGCTTGCTGACTGCAGACATTTCTCCACTGTGAATCAGGCATGAGTAACAAAACCAGATTGCCCATTTTTTCAGACTGTGGCACTCGTCCTTTATTTGAGAAGAAAAAGGTAATGGACAGAAGTGAGAAGGAGCTGCTGAAGTCTTACATAGGAGGCAGGGTTGTCCATGGGGATGATGCAGAAGTTGGCAGCTCTCCCTGGTAAGCATTATTTTTGCATAGTCCTTCATAGGGAATTCTGTCTCTCTTCTCTTCAAGCAAGGGCAAACAAAAGGGCTCTCCCCTCTCCAGCAGCATGCAGGAATTATGGCTTCTAATCAAAGCTTCTGCAAGTGGCTGACTGGGCAATACTAAAATAGCTGGAAAGAAACTCTCCTCTTGAGCCAAGTATGCAACCATCTGGGAAAGCAAGAGAGGGGGATCTGGGGGTGTTGATTGACAGCCGACTGAACATGAGCCAGTGTGTGCCCAGGTGGCCAATGGCATCCTGTCTTGGATCAGGAATTGTGTGGCCAGTAGGACCAGGGAAGCAATTTTATCCTTCCAGTTGCACCAGGGGAAGTTTAGATTGGATATTAGGAAGAATTTCTTCACTGAAAGGGTTCTCAGGCATTGGAACGGGTTGCCCAGGGCAGTGGTAGAGCCCCCATCCCTGGAAGTATTTAAAAGACGTATAGATGCAGTGCTTAGGGATATGGTTTAGTTGAGGACTTGTCAGTGTTAGATTAATGATTGGACTCAATGATCTTAAAGGTCTTTTCCAATCTAGGCAATTCTGTAATTCCTCCTCTTTCTAGCTTTGCTTGAGCACAGAGGATGAGAGATCTCTTCAGGTGAAGGTAATAGGGTAAATGGCCTTCTACAGAGAACACAAGGGATGACTTGCTAGAGAGCCACTTAAGCAGTTGTCTGTCAGTCAGGCACAACACCCTTCCCTGCTCACAGCCAATTCTGCTCTTTCTGCACGATACCAAGACACATTCAGCCAAACACACCTTTAGTCCTGCTAAGTCTTCCTCCTTCCTTGTCTCTCAGGCAAGTGATGCTCTACAAAAAGAGTCCTCAAGAGCTGCTGTGTGGTGCCAGCCTCATCAGTGACAGCTGGATCTTGACAGCTGCTCATTGTCTTTATTATCCACCCTGGGACAAGAACTTAACTACAAATGACATCTTGGTGCGGATTGGCAAGCACCTAAGAGCAAAGTAAGAGCCTGGATGAAGTGAACTAGCCTTCCTCTTGTGGTAATGAGATACAATGAGGTGGGGGTATCATTCAGTATCCAAGGAAACACAGCCAATGGCACATACCACTCAGTAGCAGGATCTAATTTGCTACTAATTAGCTAATTATCTAATCTTGCTAATCATAAAGGTTAAAGTGAAAGGCAGGACAGAAGCATTGAAAGGCTAAAGGGGTGTAAAACCAGCATTGTCTCAGAGGGTACAAAGCACCTGAGATTATCACGAACCCCAGAAGACTCTCAGTTGCTACTGTACAGAGAGTTCTTCCCTTCATGACTATTTCAGATATGAAAAGAATAAAGAGAAGATTGCTCTGTTGGATAAAATCATCATCCATCCCAAGTACAACTGGAAAGAGAACATGGACCGAGACATTGCACTCATGCACTTGAAGAGACCCGTCATCTTCAGTGACTACATCCACCCTGTCTGTCTGCCTACCAAAGAGGTCGTGCAGAGGTGAGGAGACTGTCCCACAGTCCTCAAAATACAGGCTACAAAAGCCTCCTTTGGGCCTTCAAAAAAAGAAAGAGATCTTATTTAAAGTCAGGAGAGCCAGGCAGGAGAAAACTGTTACAATATACTTGCTTATACTCACGCTTCCTTCCGCAGGCTGATGCTGGCAGGTTACAAAGGGCGGGTAACAGGCTGGGGAAACTTGAAAGAAACATGGGCCACTAGCCCAAGCAGCCTCCCAACAGTTCTGCAACAGCTCAACGTGCCCATTGTAGATCAAGACATCTGCAAGGCATCCACCAAAGTTAAAGTCACTGATAACATGTTCTGTGCAGGTAAGTAGCAGCGGAGACACGAGGCCAACGTGCCACAGGAGACAAGGGCTCTGAGCTCCCAGGGGAGCTCTCACAGCAAGGTTACTTTCTGATAAATTTGCAAATGCCCTCCATAAAAAAAATAATCACTTTCCTACAACAAGAACTTTTTCAGCTCTCAGAAAACATGAAGGCTGGAGAACTTCAAGCTGTGAATGAAGTTTGTAACACCATGCTCTCTCAGGCTCATGATCCTCATGGCACCATTCTGCTAGACATCAGCAACAGTCAAGTGAGATCTGAGCACACAAACTTGCCTTTTCACCAGTATATGGAGCAGTTCAGTGGCTTCCTAAGTTAAAGGCTGCACACCAGTTAACCTACACAGTAGCAAAACAATCCCTTCTTTACTAGCTTGTCTCAAGGTTTTGGAGTTTATTCATGCTTTCACTCACAACTTCTATGGCAACAGGATCCACAGATTAGGCACGTGTGGAAAATGTAACTCCTCATGTTCTGTTATATTTCCTGCCTAGTAAGTTTGAGGAGATACACATTTATACTCCTAACTTAAGAAAAAAATATTTATTCTCCACGTCATGTGCCATTTTATGGACCCTTTACAGCTCTGTCCTTTCTCTTCCAAGCTGAGAAGTGTTTATTTAATCTTTCCTAATATAGAAGGCATCCTGTACTTCTGATAATCCTCATTGTACCTTCCTAAATATCTTCTGGCACTACACCACTTCTGAGAGGTAACAGAAGTGAATGCAGAATTCAAGATACAAGGAGATTATGGATTTATGTACTGGTTTAATACTTTCTGCTGTATCCTTCATTTGTGCAGACCTTTACCAGTTTGCTTTTTCAAACTTTATCAGACTTTTCTTGACTGAGTTTGTGCTGCTTACATCTAATAACGCACACAATTGCTTGGTCAAGATGGAAGCCAGTTTCATGACTATACTGACAGTAGTGTCCTTATGGTTTCCTTTTTTCACACAACCTGTCTGCCAAGATGCAGACAAAGGAGACACAAGAGAGGGCAAAAAGCAAAGACACTGTCTAGTTCATTAGGAATTAAAGTGAAATCCCTTTCCTCTTCATTAGCAAGGCTGTAGGAACAGTCAGATGAGGGAGAGAAAGCGCAGAGCCTGCAGGATGACGACAGGAAGGTGAAGGAGAGGACAGCAATGTGTCTCTACAGTAAACAGATTGAAAGAACAAGGTACATGGAACATTACACACCAGTTTCTAAGACAAGAGAAAGGCACAGTCACTCAACAGCCACTAAACACTGTGGCAAGTGACAGTAACAGAAATTCTGATGAAAGAAAAGAGGAATGAGAGCACAGAGGGTGGAAGAGGTTGATTCAGGAATGCTGCAAAGGCAGAAGCAGAGTTAGCAGTTTTACACAAAATCAAACATAAAGCAGGTCTCTAAGTTTCAGTGCAACCATTGGCAGAAGCAGTAAGCAACCTCATGGCTCTCAGAAAACTTATGCAGTGTAACTTCAAGGAAAAGATGGTCAACACCAGCCACTCCTCCTACAGTCAAGTGTCCAACTTCTTTCTTGCCTGTAGGTTACAATCCTGAAGACTCAAAGAGAGGAGATGCCTGTGAAGGAGACAGCGGGGGACCTTTCGTAATGAAGGTATGTTCAACAAATTTCAAGCTGATAAAACATATGGACCTACGTTTGTGCTACGCTGAACTTTCATGATAGTCAAAAAAGTGGCAGCCAAGACAGACTGCTGAGGGGCTGAAAGAAATCCCTCTCATACACAAGTTGAGCAACTGAGATGAATTTTGGTACTGAGTTCTCAGCACATGGAGATCAGCTGCAGAATCACAGAATGGTTTGGGTTGGAATGGACCTCCAAAGGTCATCTAGTCCAACCCTCCTGCAATAAGCAGAGACGTTTCTAAGTAGGTCAGGTTGCTCAGAGCCCCATCGAGCCTGATCCTTAATGTCTCCAGGGATGGGGACTCTACCACCTCTCTGGGCAACCTGTTCCAGTGTTCAACCACCCTCATATTAAAGGACTTTTTCCTAATATTCAACCTAAATCTACCCTTTCCTAGCTTAAAACCATTACCCTCATCCTGTTGCTACAAAATGCATGGCTGATCAGCTCACACTTAGACATTTAAGATGTTAGTTTTAGTTAATTTTAGATGTTGGTTGATGAAAAGCTCAACGTAAGCCAGCAATGTTCAAGTACAGCCCAGAAAGCCCCAACCATATCCTGGGTCGCATCAAAAAAATCATGACCAGCAGGTCAAGGGAGGTGATTCTCTCCATCTACTCTGCTCTTGTGAGACCCCACCTGGAGTACTCCATCCAGCTGTGGAGCCCTCAACACAAGAAGGACATAGACCTATTGTAGAGGGTCCAGAGGAGGGCTACAAAGATGACCAGAGGGCTGGAGCACCTCTGCTATGAGGACAGGCTGAGACAGTTGGGGTTGTACAACCTGGAGAAGAGAAGGCTCCAGAGAGACCTTATTGTAGCCTTCCAGTTTCTGAAGGGGGCCTACAAGAAGGCTGGAGAAGGACTTTTCAGAAAGGCCTGTAGTGATAGGCGAGGGGTAATGGATTCAAACTGGAAAAGGGTAGATTTAGATTAGAAATTAGAAGGAAATTCTGAGGGTGGTGAGACACTGGAACAGGTTGCCTAAGGGGACTGTGGATGTCCATCCGTGGAGGTGTTCAAGATCAGGTTGGATGGGGCCTTGAGCAAACCTGGTCTAATGGGAAGTGTCCCTGCCATGGCAGGAGGATTTGAACTAAATGATATTTGAGGTCCCTGCCAACCCAAACCATTCTATGTTTCTATGAAGAGTGGAGACAAAATTACTCCCACAAGCCATGTTAGCTAGTAGGTGACAGTCTGAATTCCAAAGCAGTATCGCCACCACTAAACAGACCGGCGTGCACACAAGGCTTAGTATCTGATAGTCTCTCACTCCTTATGCAAACCCCATTTTTCTTTGCTTTAGAACCCAGATGACAACCGTTGGTACCAAGTGGGAATAGTTTCATGGGGAGAAGGTTGCGACCGAGATGGCAAATATGGATTTTATACTCATGTGTTCCGCCTGAAAAAGTGGATGAGAAAAACCATCGAGAAACACGGGCGGTAGAGGAAGCCTTCACCTTGCTTGCTCTCAATTTTGCTACAATGCTCCACTTCTTAAAAACATAAGCATAGAAGATCCTGAAGTCAGTTATATCCTTATAACTCAAAGGAAAGCGTTCTCCCTTGACAATAAAGGTTGTTGAACCCATCTTCTTCCTTTTGTTCATGTTGAGTTTAGCTGCACTTGAGTCTAAGCCATCACAGCAGCCAACAGAAAGGCAGTGGTTGTATTGCTAATTATCTGTTGTGCTTCAAACAAATTCTCCTCCCTTTTATCAGCTATAATCATTAACTGATTTTAGACCTCAGATGATGGCCTTAAATCAGTGTGAGGCAAAACGTACTGGAGATAATCACCCTACAGTAACTGCAGCGTTACAAAACACCAATGTCCAAAGTAAAGCACCTACAACCTGTTTTGACAAGAAAGACATTTTTTTTCTCAGGTACAATAGCAGACAACAAATACCAGCCCCACTGTTTGCATGCTTAGCATCTCAAGTTAGATGCCAGCTGTACACAACTCATCCTACAGAGGAATAGACAGCTGAGGAGCCAGCAGTAAATGCATACTCTTGACTAGCCAATTTGTTCATCCCAACCTTCTCTCAAAGTAGTCATGAGATTTGGAAACTCTCCTTGCTTCTGATGACACCATATTCCTAAAACTCCTCATTTGTAGTGCCATCATGTGACAGAAACAGGCAACAGTGACATTTTGTTTGCTTCTTAATACTCTGTATGAAGCACGAGTGACTGCATTGAAAAAGTGTAGTAGAAGTAACTATCTGAAATTAGTTGGATATAAGCAAAGTTATTGATCAATTACTGCCTGGCCATGTCTGTGAAGAAGGCTCATTTGGGAAGCAACTTGAAGACAGCACAATTCAATTGCCCAAAGAAAGCAAGAAAACAACCCCCTCAAAGACATCTGAAAAGTGAAATCTCAAGAGCTCAAGTTCCACAACTCTTTAAAGTCACTGATAACCACAGGCATCAGACACTGAACACATTTAGCCCTTCTAGTGTATAAATTTTTAGCCTCACCCTTTCACTGCTCGTTAATAATCTGAGAAATTGCATGCCTAAGAGGGGAACCAGGACCATACATCTTCTGGAATAAGTCACTGTTAATACTGACTTGTTACAAAAAATACAGAGGAATAATTTTTAAAATTCAGTTTAATGTTATTTAAATATCGTCTGGGCTAAAGATTAGGCTTTATTAATTTATGTCCACAAGTTTTAGTTCAGAATCCCCAGGATATTGAGTCCAACCAAACACTACAGAGACACAGGGCAAAAACTCATTCATAGTAAGCAACTATACCTTCTGCTACTCAATTATTCCTGTATTTCACTTCCCATTCAGCTTCAAATTTAAAATACTTGTATGCAGGTTCACAGGCATTGCTGTTTTAACATCCTGAGCTAATTAACAAATAGCTCTTCAGAACATCTGCTGGACATGGTAAAGGAGCACACAGATTAATTTAAATGTCAGGAAGTTTCAAAAAGCAGCTAGTAATTGAGAGGTAGTGGCAGTAACTCTAGTGCCAGCCAACACAAAATATTCACAAACAGCCCCAGTTTAAGTGTGCAAAACCTCAACACTTACCACTAAGGGCCAAACCTCCACTTGTCACACAGCTCTGTCCCACAAGAAAGTGCATGTCCACTTCAGGTCAGGAGAGGAGACTGCAACTACTAACTGGGGGTGGTGGAGCAATGAGCATGGGATGGAGAACGCTCCCAAGCCACCTGCTGTCACAGTGTACAAACTCACCAGGAGCACCAAGCAGCAGTACGTCAACTGCAACCCCAGCCCAGGGGTCCTGTAAAAGGAAGATTTCAGCCATCTGCAGAAGCTCTGGCACAGATCTGTTGTACAGGTACTAATTGAAAGCCACATTTGTACTGTAATCAGGCAAAGTAGTTTCAGTAACAGCCCTAATGCAGAGACTGCTGGTCCACAGAGCAAACAACAAAAGCAGCAGTTAAGTGGAACAGATCAAAGTCTAGAGCAGAAGTGTCCTATTTTAATCCTGCCTGCCCAGCTCTTCAAGAACTGTTCTAGCTATGAAAGAGATGTGCAATTTATGCTTCACAACCAGCTCTCAGGTGGAAGTGCAGTAGTAAGGTGAAAACACATCACCTCTCTAGAGATGAAAGGGCTACACAGTATGTGTCTTAATCTTCATACTTGTAGCTTCTGAAAAAGACTAAATCAGAAGATATTCTTACAACAAAAGCAGTGGCTAGAGCTTTCACAGACTAGCACTACCAGGTGTCTTAGTTAAATAAAATAGTAGAGTTTGCTGATACCAGATGTTTAAGAGCAAAAAGAACGTGTGCCTGCATGAGGAAGACTGCTTAACCAAATGAGTTCAGGATAAAAGAGTCCACTGACTGTACATCACTGCTAATCTATTCCATACCAACAGCAGCAGGCTCCCTCAAAGGAAGCATCTGAACACAGATGGGACTAGGCATAATTTGGGTAAAGGCAGCACAGGGACTAGATCATTTAAAATAAGCATTTCAGCAAACTGAATATTCTCAACTTACTCTTGAGTTACAGTTCCAAAACAAACAAACAAAAAAGCAACTATATGAAAAATGTTCTACTGCTCATAGAAGTAAGAGTGCAAAGTCTCAGGATTGCATCCACAGATAGTATATATTCACTCATCTTCCTTATAATATATCCAAACCCCAAGGTTCCTGTCAAGAATAACTTAGTTCAGTTTCTAGATGCCCAGTCACTAACATTCAGGAATAGAGAGTGACTTCCCTTACCAGCAGTCACTGCTGTTCCTAGAGGCTGGTATAGTTAATGCAAACTTTATTTACAAAAGACACTTAAATTAGTTACTTCATGCCATGTGTCCATACAGAATCAACAGTTCAAGGATTACATGGAGAAGAATTCACAAAATTAAAAGTGAAATCACTAAAGACCTAAGAGTTAAGAACTAGGAAAAGATCTTAAAGACAAATTTTACAAATAAAAATAGTCTGAGCAAGAGGATGGTTGTTTACAGGTCTGTACACTAAAACTAATACACAGACAGCCTTCTATTGTCAAAGAGATGCTCACTGAGAAGCGGAGTATGTACAAATACTTGTGCCACAATGACTCAACCCCCCAAAATCCACTTATTATACACAAACCAGTTTGTATACATTAGGCCTAAATGAGGCCATTTAACTATGAAGATTTCTAGTTTAGTAAACTAAAGCTGAAGACAGCCCAAGCAACAGTGACACTGTCTCTCTTGCACCTTTATTTGCGACTGCTTTTTATTCTCTCTAATCTTTTTTTCAAGTCATCAATATTAGCTACTGCAGAAGAGGATGAAGCCAGGGTAGTTCCAATGCCAGAAGAATGAGTCTGATTGGAGTCCAGGTCCAGATGTTGGTACTGCTCCCGTGACTCACGGAGCTGGGAGAGCTTACTGTGAAGCATATCTGTAGAGGATGCAACCGTAGGGAGTGCTGGTTTAGAGAGCAGAGACGTCAGAGGTGGTCTGTCTTCCTGCTGGGGGGAGGAAAACAGAGCATTAAGACAGTGTCAAAAGGCACAGAAGTAGTACAAACCATAATCAGTGGCCTCTCACAACAGTAAAAAACAGGGGAAAGGGAAGGAGCAATATAACACAGGTGATCTAGAGCAATAAAGTCAATTGCTGAAGTCAGAATCATGCAAAGCTCACTATGATGCTCAATTCCTGTCATTTAAGTAGTTCATGTTTAGCTTCATGTCAAAGGCTATAAAGATCAAAAAGTCACAGCAGAGGTGGCCTGCTGCAGCCTTCAACAGCCTGAATTCTAACCCAAGAGGGAGAAGTCCATGCCTACGTGCAACATCAACAGCCAATGAGTTTTCTGGAGAATGAGAAGGGGAAACTTGCATTGACTGGCAAGATCCACCCTGCCATTGATAATTTCATCCTGTTACTATCATCTAGGAAACACTTCCTCTTCTTCTGTGAGCTGACATAAGCAAGTTTGTGTTAAAGGTTAAAATAGTGACACGCTTGGATGACTATCCTAGAGTGAACATCACTTCTCATGTGGCTGAGTGTGAGCTTCAGTAATCAGCACCCAATTCCTAACACACACATCACCAAAATGTTAGACATTTTGGCTCACAAGTTTCCAACACTAAGCTCATTCAACATCTGTGCCCCAGTATCCATACACTGAAAGTATGTAAAACTTCATTCAAACATGTTTCAGAGCAGAAAGATCTAGAATTTACACATCATTCAACTCAGAGGTCAATATATGTTAACCTTAGAGTTATTAGAACCTTCCTGAGACTCATGAAAGATACCTTGCACTACAGGGCTGCAGAAACACCCTGCATGTACACCAGTGCAGCAGAGTGGACTGAAACACAAATCTTCTTGGCCAAGTAATGAGTTTAAAACCATTTATACTAGGCATGGTGACATGCACTGAATAGCTAAGGACATGCAGTATAATGAAAGATAATAAACTCTGATTGGAACCTGCCTCTGGCACAGAAAAAAAAATTTTAAAAATCATCTGATTTCTTAGAGAAGTGCAAATGAAGTGCCTCTCCTGAGGATTTAAAAGTGTTGTCAAGTGCAATACCTTTGCATTGTCAAGGCCACAACGCTGCCTGAGGATTTTTAATCTTTCCAAGTAAACTGAAGGCCCCACTTCTTCCCCATTTGTGTTATTTATAGATGAAGATACCACGTGGGTAGAAGCAGGAGCATACGTTCCTTCCATCTGAGGAGAAATTCCTGGAGAATGAGGGGAAGGAGGGAGGGGGTAAAAAAAGGTAGAAAAGATAAAAAACATCAAAAAAACATAAGCCTCTTGGTCAGTTCCTTAAAATAAGGTGCAACGGATGAATAATCAGCTAACCTATAAACTACCAAGCTATTCACATTTGCTAGTACAGGTCTATCAGCCCTTTCATCTCCTTCAAGAGTGATAACTGAAAACCGAGAAAAGAAATCAAGACATTTAAGAAGTGGCAGCAGAGCAGCTCTAGAATTAGTGCTGAGGCTGACAGCTGAAGAAGATAGTGGGAAGAGAGGAAGATGCTGATGTCAATCACCTGTAACCATGATATCCAACATAAAGGACTCAGTTAACTGCCAGGATGGGAAATATTTGGAGTCTTCTGACTTCTTCTAAGTTCAGTAGTACTTCTGGGCAGATCTCACCACTGATTCTAACTCCTCTTTATCTAAGATAACTTAAAGCTGCTGCTTCTTCCAATTCCATCTGAAACAGTGATTTCTGGAAGGCAGGCAGTAAGGTTTTTAAAGCTTCTCTACCAAAAGGCTAGGAAAGGATTCTGCATTATGAAAAAGCCTTTCTATTCTGGTATCAGACTTAGTGTGGCCTGAGATTTGTTTTCACTAGTTTACTGCAAGGGTATTTAATATAGATAAAAAGGAGAATTCTGGTTATTTTTGTCTAAATAAAGCACAGTTCCAAGATTGATGTAATAAAGGATATTGTTCAAACTATTATAGTTATGGAAAGGGGGGGGAGACAAAATTCGGACATATAAATTGTGTTTTGAAATCTCCAACTGCTTAACTAACGTTTCTTGATTGTACAGACTTTTTAGGATGAAAGGTAGAATTTCCTGTCCTATCTAGTCAGACACACTTACAAGATTTACAAGATTCTAAAAGAATCTTGTATTGTCTTCCTAAGGTAATTTACAATACAGGGATAAGAGGAGAAAAAGCTAAGGTCTCATAGGACACTATGAAATGTGAAAGAAATGAAAGTTAAAGGTAGTTTTGTCAGATTGTATAAGAATTTTTACTGTCAGCAAATCACTGGTCACATTCCTTCCCTAGTATTGCATTAAATACTTATTTGTGCTTATCTGCAATGAAAAGACTAATTAAAGTTTTTTACAGTAATTTATCCAATTAAAAAGCTGACTTTTTACCAAGGAGTCATCACAGAGACTGCTAACAAACAGGTCAAGTTATCTAGAATAAACTTTCAAATTTCACAGCAAACAAGGCTCCATCAAAAACCCTCCTGTTCCATTTTTGTAACCAAAAGGTAAAAGTAGAATCTCAGAGCTGCTACTGTTATAAACCAGCTTGTTTTTTGCAGAAAGAATCAATTCTTGATGCCAGACACACAAAGCACAGACTAATGTTCAACCCACAACCCAGGATACAACTTAGAACCACTTGTTTACCAGGTCCTCCAGATGTTTTCTACATTTAGTGTGACAATGGTTATAACTTTCTTTTTTTTTTTTTTTCAAACAAAGAACACATAATCCCTGCAAACGGTGCCTCATGAAGCAACTCAAGTGGCAAGAAAACACAGGACTCACTTTGGAAATCCATAAACATCTGCAAATATTAGTTTCTACCAGCTGCTCTCCCTACATCTCCACTTCTCAGAAATCAATCACTTGCTGTAACACGTACCTGTAGAAGGAGCAATTCGTCCTTTCCCCTCTCGCTCTGTTTCTATCAGCCGGAGGCCTCTTTCCACATAGCTCTGGAAGAACTGGGAGGAGTTTTTCAGGAAGGGCTCAATGTCTGCATCAGAATATTTCTTTTTGTATTCATACAGCTCTGCCAGACCCTGGGAGGGAAGAGTTCCTGTGCGTTAGTACAGCTCTTGCATAAACAGTTCTAATGTGCGTGTTCCCTTGCAGGAAGGGAACACTTACCTCCTTAGTGTTCTCCTTGGAGCCAATCTTCTTAAATATTTCTGCCAAAATATCATTAACTTTGGCCTTTGAAGCCTTTTCCTCCTAAATAAAGAAACAAACAAATAAATAAAAAAGGGGAGTCTTCTAAAACAAAGAGAATAAAAATAAAGGTAACTTTGATGAACCCACAGTGACATCAGACCTACTAGCTGGATATTGAGCTTCCAAGATGAAGAGAATCTTGAAGCAATTAGAATTTTACATAGTCACTGTTTACACAGAATGAGAGTAAGGAGCATCACCAAGTGATGGGTTCAAACTGTGAGAGGGTAGATTTAGATTTGAAATTAGAAGGAAATTCTTTACTCAGAGGGCAGTGAGACATTAGAACAGGCTGCCCAGGGAAGTTGTGGATGCTCCATCCTTGGAGGTGTTCAAGACCAGGTTGGATGAGGTCCTGGGTGGCCTGGTCTAGTGGGAAGTATCCCTGCCATGGTGGGGCGGTTGGAACCACAGGACCTTGGAAGGTCCCTTCCAACCTAAGTCACTCTATGATACGATTCTAAGTTGCAGGACTCCTGCTGAGGAGTTAAGTGTTTAAGCCCTGTTTTGGTTAACTTTTAGTAGCTCAAATGCAGTATCAGGCAGCATAAAACGTATGCTGCACAGGTGAATGTGCTGGAGAGCACTTCATCCTGAGATATGCACAAAATACTGAGATAATAACAGATACACTGCAAACTCCCCAAACTGTCATAAATAGAGTGAAACTAGAAGAGCATTTCCAACATTAGTTGTACGTTGGAAAGGCTACTTCATATTCCATGATTACAAAATCAAGCTTGTTTCTTAAATTGCCTTAGATTCATTCCACTTACCAACACATTTACATTACTTACTATGCGAGAAGCCCCTTTTTCTGTATCCTTATCAGTTTTGCTTCCAGTCTGGTCCATGGAGTGTTTCATTACTCTACACAGGTGAGCCTCCAGCTCAGACTCATTTTTGTTGTCTATCATTGTTAGATGATCCAAGATCTAAAAGGAGAAAAAAGGGAATAAATTTAAAATAAATTAAAAAAAAAAAGTAAGAAAGGAAAAGCTCTCAAGACCACATGAATATCCAATTTAAAAGTCCACAACTAGTGACTGTTCTGACCTTGGGCCCTTTCAGCTTGCACAAGGTGTGAAGCAAAGTCTTCAGTGTCCTCATAGGAAACTCACTCTTACATTGCTTCAGCTTCTCTTTGGGAAAGACCTTCATGAAAATGTGGATATCCAGTAGAATTCGATCCAGATTGATGCTGTTGATAGTTGTCGGAAGAAGGCGCACCATTCTCCACAGACACTGCAATGAGAGGCTGACTTAAGCAAGACAACTCAAGCAAGAAACTTTTAATTCCAGAAGAAGAAATTATAGAAGCATTTAATTCCAGAAGAGACTATACATAACTATCATTGAGCCATTTCACTCTGCTACCACATACAGACACTCACTGTGTCTTTCTGCTCAAGTGATGTTTGCACTGGTACATGCTTTCTCTTTGTAACTAGCTTTATTGCATCCAGATCCTTCTCTAGAGTTGGCATTTAAAGCATGGGTGTGATTTTTGTAATACAACACACTTGTAACTGGTATGATTTAAAGACATTTGCACTTTCACTCTGTCTATGCTTAGATATGCCAAAATACAAGCCAGCTCCACCCTGGCACTGTTTGAACCCCTAGTACAGTGCTGTGCCTAAGCAACCAAGCCCAGTAGGTGACTGCTACTGCTCACCTCTCTACAGAGTTTGTATTAGGGTACACAAGCTTCTTTTACTATTAGCAGGTGTTAAGCTCCCTCGTGGCAAACAAAGTCACCATATGTAACATCTAATGATAACAGTTATAAGAAATATTTCAAGTTATAGTCACTGGTTTTCTGATTAAATATATCTGTTCTTTCAGGTAAATTGATTCAGATAAACCAAGCAAGTTCAAAAACTTTTACTACAGGCTCACCTTCATGACAAGTTCTGAAAACTTAGGAGACTGGCTGGCTGTTGCTAGCAGACTGTCTTGAAGCAGAACAAGCAGAGCACTGGAAGGAACAGATTTATAATAGTTATAAATAGTTACTACACACCAAAAAGATGCCAGCTCCCCACAGATTACCACAGCAGAGATTGGGGTTAGTCCAGCAGTTTACACCATGTTGTGTAACAGCTGCTTCTTTCTTTCTGGTATGCTCCAAGAGCTGAAGAGGCAGCCTGCTGAACTACAAAGCACATGGAGTCACACTAAGCACGTCTGGCATGCCTCCAGCTGAGCAGGTTGTATTGTCAAATTCTGATCACCACTGATGATCAGCAATAATCCCTCATTAGCCAGTTGAATGGTCCTACAGACATCATTCTTTCCTTACGGAATCACTAACAAACAAACCCAGCCATTCAAGGAACGCACAAGAACGGGTGAAGAGAAGCAGTAATTGCAGAGTTTTCATTACATACCTCAAGATGTTGGTCTGGTCAGACTTTTCCAGAACTTTCACTACCAAGAGGTTGACTGATCGGATGACCTGCTCACCCTCCTCAAGGTCTTCAACCCGAGAATCCAGCATTAATGTAATAAGACCATGCATGAGGTCCTTCAGCACACCAGTGGAGGCCTCTCGAGCCAGACTCTCTATCTGAAACAGCTATAAATTGAAGACAATATTAGAAGTTCTCCCTGCGCACAATGGTTTAATATAGGAATTTCTCTAGACTATGCTGCCAAACAGTTTGATATCCCCCCACTCCCCTCAACAGTAAACAAGAAGAATGCAACTAGGAAGAAAATTATTACTACTGAGTGACTTTGGAAAATACTTAGGGTACCAACTAAGCAGTCAAAAGGTAAGGAACAATAAAACGGAGCTTAATGAAAGTGTTAGAAGGGCTGTATTCTGTAGAAGCAATAAAAAGACCTTCTTCCCTTCCCCAATTTCTCATTCCCTGCTCCTTCTCAAAAGGTGCACTGGTTAGCAGACAATTAGTTACAAATAAGACTTGGTATTAAGCTAACTTAGGTACAGCATAGGCATCCAATTCTCTTGCAACTTCTGCAAAGAAATGATTTACTCTTCGCTTTAAAACTTTCAGGTCAAAGCCTTACCGAGATCATGCTCCCAATAATGCAGCTGTAAAGTTTGACTATCTCATCCTTGTCTAGCTTCTCATCTGCCATGTGTGTGTTGTAGATTAGTCGAAGCTGCATAAATGTAGCTATTAGGAACTGGTCAATGTGGCCAGACATAGCTTCTGCTTTGTCTTCCTGTCTGAGAACCTCATCAATCTAAGATTTAAACAACAAAAACATCCAAGTCAGGTCAATACAATGCAAAATAACTGTAAAAACTTTTCTATAGGAAAGCTCTTGCCCTGACCAATCCATTTGCCAAGGCACTGGGCACATTCTAAGCTTTCACTTTAAATCAGTAGCCACAGACTTCTATTTCTATTCCAAATACAACCAATTCTTGATCATTTGGAGAACTGCAATCCCATCCTGTACGCAAATGAAAACATGAAATGCTGCAGTATGGATTCTGGAATTAACAGCTTTCTGAAACCTTCTGGATTAAATACTTGGAAGTAGTTAAAGCCACTCTAGAAACATGTAAAATTTATGAGGCTAGATAGTTATGTTGCTGAGGATCTGTAAAACATTAAAATTTAAAAGTTAAGCCTCACTGGCTTAATTGGCTTTTCCAAACTTATAGCATAGAAACTTCACCAAAACAAAGACACATGTTTTTTTTTTTTTCTTAGTGCTTCTGTGTTAAGAGTCTATTTTATATCAGTCAAGTGGAATTTCTCCTGCTAAAGCGAGTCAGATGGCCCCTGTGCACTTAGTTTTGTCATCAGGGAGATTCTGAGCAGAGTCCACGTCACCCGACATGATTGCTCCACCACAGTGCAACTCATCACTCTCGCAGACAAACAGTTTAGTACAGTGTGATTAGCTGCTACCTTGATTTGCTTACCTGTGCCAGAGCCTGGATGCTTGTATTGATATCCCCACTAGCTACTTGTGAAATGACAAAGTTGATAGTAGAAGCTGTGTTACTGGGCATGTCAAATTGTGGGGACACAGCACGGATTCTAAACAGTTGAAGAAAATAGGATTCATTACTTTTTGGAGATAGCTCTAATTTACACTCAACTGCTATATTTCAATGACAAGGGAGAAAGGACTTCATTCTTA
Organism: Brachypteracias leptosomus; assembly: GCA_013401335.1. Classification (NCBI taxonomy): domain Eukaryota; kingdom Metazoa; phylum Chordata; class Aves; order Coraciiformes; family Brachypteraciidae; genus Brachypteracias; species Brachypteracias leptosomus. The sequence continues at coordinate 76,779 of VYZX01000865.1, forward strand.
ACAGAGAATACTCAAGGAAAGGATTGTTCCTTTTAACACGCCTATTGCACTACTGGTAAAGACACTGAAGATACATTTACAAACACAAGATCCTTTTACTATAAAAACACATAAGCAGAAGTCGGGTTTTCATGTAGAAATAACTGCTCCCCAGATTCCAGAACAGTACAGCAGACCCTCACTTTGACATCTCTCTTCAAAATAGCTAATACCACCTTCTTGTGTAAACAAGTCTGAACATAGAAACAGCATGGTCAATTCAGCATCTCAAAATAGTCTGTAAAGTAGCCATATTGGTTACACTTAGGATTTAAAACCAGACTCACTTTGGCTCAGGAATCAAGACTGGCTCAAAGATGTCATCTAGTTTGTGCTGTACAAGTGCTGGCATCTCACATCTGACAGTACCATTGTCACTCTCAATTTCATCAAGATCCAGCTGAAATTCCCGTGGAACTGTATGAGTTGCTTCAGGGTGATTGCCCATGCTGCGGTTTTGGCTACAGGAACCAGGAGAGAGGTGTTTATTACATCCACAAGAGAGACACTAACATCCACTGGGAGCCCTAAAGCTCCCAGAATACAGTAGAACAGACTTTGAAGTTCTGACTTTACTTGAGCCCCCTAATAACCCTTTTTGCCTTTCCCCTAGCCATTAGTAAAACAGCTCTTGTAGGGCCAGAAGGGCAGGTGCCAGTTACCTGCCTTCCTAGTTTGTCTTAAAGCCCATTACAAGATTCCCTGCATCTGTGATAGGTATGCACTGGTTCACTTTGAAAAGTAGCTAGCACAGCTTGAAGCAGCATTATCAGAATATAGCAAATATAGCATTAAGGTTAATGAGTGGCTTTTTCTTGGGTTTTTTTTTGAATGATGGATAGGATGCATATATACACAGCAACCTTGTAAGCTCATCCAAACCTAAGACTCCCAGCGTTCCACATGACTTGTGATGCATATTAGATGTTCCAATATATAGTTCTCAACAGAGACTTTTATTCCAAGATAAAGAGCAGGTGGCAATGAATACAGTTTTTGAGCTTTTCATTTCTGGTACTGCTGCCCCAAGCTCTGTGATTCACAAATGCTTATCCAGTTCTGTGCTGTATGTTTGCTCTAAAAGAAAGCCAAATCAACACCAAGTTTAATGTAACACACAGGAAGCTCTCCCAGTATTTCTAAGAGCTGCTTAATGTGGAATTGCCACATCTGCCTGCAGTTTGTTCAAGTCATCTTGGCGGAAACCCTTATTTTTAGTTTCTTTTTCTTTAAGTCAGAGACATGTAAAGAACCTAGAACTGGCCATAGTAAACCTGCCACCCTCAGGATGGGATGACAGGGACAGAAATTGAAAGAGAGAAGAGCCTTGCTCCCAAGGAGTTAGTGGGCAGTACTTACATCCTATAAGTGCGATACATAATTCTGTCCATGGAGAAGCAGTGAAAAAAGGCACAAGACCATTTAGAAAGATTTCAAGACAGACAAGACAAAAAGAAGTTTCAGACATTTTTGTTTGGTATTATTCAGCCAATTTTCACAACATGCAAAGAAGATGATGATACAAGAACTAAAATAACATCGCCAGATATGATATCAGCACATACACTATGCAGGCTCCAGACCATAATGTATCAGTACATACTTGAGCTTGGAGGACATGTCCTCAGCTGGTCCCCTCCTCTGCATGCTGGCGTTAGTGCTCATGTTCTGGGTACGCTGAGGCTTCTCCTCTACCTGTCTCACTGGGGCAGCAGATGGTCTCTTGGCTGACCGCTTTATTCTTTCCTCCAGCATGCTCATGTCTTTCTCAGAAAGCTGGAACACACAATGCAAGTTGTATGAATTTTAGAAATCTTGGTCACCTACAAGAGGTTCCCCACTCACCACTGCAGACTGAAGTTCTCGAATACCAAGGGTAGGAATTGTCAATACCACCCATCTAGCAGCAAACTAATATCCACTCTGGACTTCTAGATGCTACTTCAGGAGTTAATTAACCCATACTGACAAGCTTCAATACCAAATACAGCTATTTCTAGCCCAGAATTTCCAAGAAAAAAAGTCATCTTGAATTCAAACTATGGTATTACCATGTGTTTCTAATTGTTGCTGCAAAAAAACAAATTAAAAATCCATACCCACCTTTCTATATATAGAAAGGAACACATATATATATTAATACATATATATATATGTATATATTAGGAGCTCAATGTACTCCTAGTTCAGTCTGAACACAAGGTAAGCCAACTGAACACTCCAACTCATGCAGAGAAAAGAATCATGTTTATCTGCTTTCCTACAGCACCAGAGGTTACCAATAACTACATTTGAACAAAAGCAGCAGTGACAGTTTTGTGGAGAGTACTCTCCAGCATCCCTATGATTTGGAAACCTTCCCAAAAAGCCATATGTTTTGGGACTGGATGGACCATACTTAAGCTCAGAAAGCCATGGTTAGAGGAGGTTGAATGGTTCAAGTGCTAACAGTTCTTTTCTCAACCTTGAAAATCCAAAAGCAACTCTGCAACACTGAGGAGGAGACAGATTGCACCCTGAGCAACAGTTAACAGGAGTCTAAAGTGTTAATGAAAACGCAACATTAATTCTCATGGAGATGGTTACCAGAGAAAATAAGTCACATTAAATATTAACATTTCAGGAAGTTGGAAAGCAAAAAAACCCAAAACAACAACAACAAAACCCCAAGAAAACAAAACACCAAGGCAGCTTTGCTTCCCTGCTCATCATACCCCATCTCCATAAAATATCCATCCAGAAGTTTGTATGCACTATGGCACATTAAAGAAATAATACAGGCATTAATATCTCTATCAGATTCCAATCAGTTTAAGTGCTGCTGGAAACATTACCAAGACCAGAAATTCGAGAATAAAACAGGAAAAAAACGGTCTAACAGCTCTTGATTCATGTTACAATTCAATGTACTTAATCTGTTATGCATAGTAATTGTAGACAACACAGGGAACTAACTTTCCACTGCTGGACACTGGAAACTGAGTTTTGGCAATCTAACTTTTACTGCATTTTAGGTGATGTGGCTAAGTATGATTTCAAGAGAACAAAAGAGGAGCAATACAAAGCAACACAGTTCTGACACAGACCCTAAGCACAACAGTGCAGTAAGATAAAAACAAACTAAACTTACCAAACTGCAAAGCAGTTGGGCATAAAAAAAAGCCAAGAGTACTTGATGGAGCCCCAACTAGTACTAGTTACTCTTTATAAACAATTTAATTCCCATCAAAGTCAGTGTTTTGCTTATTTCTTCCAATTTGATTTTTAATTCATGAACATCCAGGTTATATATCCCACAATAAGGAATAAACCAACTTTCAGAGGATCTATGGTGTAGGAAGTCATTTTTAACACTGCAAAATGCTCTTGACACTAAAAGCAACATGTACCATGACAATCACAAGAGTGCCAACCCCCTACAAAAGTGTAAGGATTTGAAAAAAACAAACCCAACCCAAAAAACTGATTCCTAATTACACTCACATTTCCAATCAGCTTGAACACTTGGTCACCATGAACATTATAGACAGTCACGATGGTGTTGAGCGCAGCGTTGCGCACGGTGTTGTCCCTGTCACCAATATGAGTGGCCATTTCTTTTAAGGCTTTCCCTGGAGTTGGCTGGCAGACATTCATGCCATATGATTCAACCAGACATCCAAGCTCTTCCAGGCATTCTAAAAAAAGAAAATGTATATTCAAGTTTAAAGCTGCTGGGAAGAGAGCCCTCTTGTGCTGCACAACTTGAACATTCACTGTAGAGAAGTATCAATCACTATGCTTATGATAGATATACTCCAGGTGATTTATGGGACGAATAGTAAACTAAGGGTTCAGACTACTTCACACAACATCTAAAAACTGTCATCCCTACATCCTTCAAATATTTCCCATTACCACAGACGAGCAATGTTACAGGTAACTTCACATCTAGGTAGTTTAGATAGTTGTGAGCTTGCAACGTTACAATAAGTATATAATTTAACTTTCTGGTTACATCAGGTTAAGATATTTTTAAGGTGACCAGGAAGTTGATTGAACTGCAAACATCATACCACAAATAATTTCTATAATAAAGTTGAGAGAGCTGTACAGTGTAGAAATATTTCTTTCCAAAGTCTTGATCAGATTAATGGATGTTGTTAGTCACACGGACAATAATATTGTCACTGTTCTCCCCAGTAGTTTCATTAGCACAATAAATCCACTCAAGGGAGACTCATAATCTTAATGCTGATAGCAATTTAACAGATTGCTCATCTTTGGAAGGTACAAAGACACCAAAAAAAAAAAAAAAAGCAAGATACTACTTTAAAATCTGATCCTTTAAACACTTAAAAGCATTTGCATAGAAGGCCACACACAGGCAAATAACATTCCAAATGTTATTATTCCGGGTTTTTCAAGATGCAAACCAAAGCCATTTCACACTTTACAACTGCCCAGTTCATTGTGACATTTCCCACCTGCACGCTGTTTTGAGTTTTTGGATTTTGTCCCCTCCATGATGAAGGTGAACATCTTGCTGGCTGGATAGATGAGACACATCCTGTTCAGAATGGCACGAACATCCCTGCGGATGACATCTTTCGGTTCTCCCACCTAGTGGAAAAGTCAAAAGAAAAAGAGGGGAAGAAATACAGGTTGTTTTAAACAGTCTCATAATGCTGTTGATTTGTCTAAATGTTAGGAAACTCAGAATTATTCTCAATGTAAAAAATCCTTTTTGGGTAAATGGCTTTTAAAGGCAAACATGCAACATAAGAATCATAGAATCATTTCGGTTGAAAAAGACCCTTGAAATCACTGAGTCCAAATGTTCATCTAATATTACCAAGTCCACTGCTAAACCATATCACTAAGTGCCACATCTACACATCTGTTAAATACCTCCAGGGATGGTAACTCAACCACTTCCCTGGGCAGCTACTCCAATGCTTGACAACCCTTCTGGTGAAGAAATTTTTCCTAATATCCAGCCTAAACCTCCCCTGGGCAACTTGAAGCTGTTCCCTCCCCTCCTGTTCACTTGTTATCTGTGATTAATCCAAACCCACCTCACTACAACCTCCTTTCAGGGAGTTGGAGAGAGCAAGAAGGTCTCCCCTCAGCCTCCTCCTCTCCAGGGGGACAATCACTTCCCTAGTCCTGCTGACTGCATTATTTCTAATACCAGCCAGGATGTTATTTGCCTTCTTGGCCACCTGGGCACACTGCTGTCAACCAGCACCCCCAGATCCTTTTTCACAGGGCAGCTTTCCAACCACCCAGGCCTGTAGCATTGCAGGGGGTTGTTGTGACCCAAGCACAGGACCTGGCACTGAACCGTGTTGAACATCATACAATTGGCCTCAGCCCATTGATCCAGCCTGTCCAGATCCCTCTGTAGAGCCTCCCTACCCTCAAGCAAATCAGTACTTCCACCTCTCTTGGTGGTGCCTGCAAACTTACTGAGGGTGCACTTGATCCCCTCATCCAGGTTATTGATAAAGATAAGAAACAGAACTGGCCCCAATACTGAGCCCTGGGGAACACCACCTGTCACCTGCCAGCCACTGGGTTTAACTCCATTCACAATGAATTTGGAATGAATGTGTGACAGTGTTTGATGGTATATTGCCATATTCCTCATGAAAACAAAGTTAGCTTCCGTACAGTGAACCACACCTTTAGGATAAGATATGGGATGAAAGAGGATGCTTCATTTTCAGTAAGGTGATACTCTTCTTGACTCAACAAATTGAAAAGCAATTTCAGGTATTCAAGTGCTTTCATTAGAACACTGGTGTTGGTATCGAAGAACCGCAGGGTAAGCCATTTCAGGATCAGATCCAGGCAGCTGATAACTCCATCTTTTTCACTCTCCAAGTGCTTGAAGGGAAAAAAACACAAAACAGGAGGTTGTGCAAAATGAAACTTTGTTCAAGAAGAGACCAGAGAATAAGGAAAAGCTGATAAGACAGTCTACATTTATTAGCTGATTGCTAGAATCATAAAGTATTCACTTTTCACTTACACAGCTTTCTGAAATTTTAAGGGAAGTCTCCAGTGAAGAAATTTTCTCTTCTCCCAAGAAACAATATTACTAGCTTCATCATTCCTCTGAAAATTATTTCTATATATGGTTAAGGTTTCAACATTACAGAACAACGACCCCTGGCTCATCAGAAGATTCCTATTTGATTTTAATTCAAACAGAATCTTTCATAGCAGAGAATAATTGCATATGTCATCTACTACCACAGATTCAAACTCACCTCAATCATAACAGCCAGTGCTTTGTTGTGGTGCTGAAAGTCTGCATGAAACATCTCATCCTGCAGCCATTTGGCCACACAAGTAGACATCTGAGTTTTTAGCTGCTCAATATATTCATCACGGGGAGTAGTGAAATTCCACTTTAACACCTGTAAAAGGCAGCATTGGGAACTCAAAGCAAGAAATACCTTTTCTTCCTGAAAGAATCTGCAAATTTCATCCCTTTTAATTCTGCTTTACAATCTGTTGTTAAAGTCTTCTCATTGTCAACAAGTAAAGGGAAAAATTCAGTGGTGTTTGCTCACCTTGGCTTACATGAAAAATTTTCTGCATGTGGAGTTATCTTAAGGTCACAATCTTAATTATTATAACTTATATTAACTTATTATAACGTATTATTATAACTTCAAGTGGTTGTTTTTAAGGTATTTTTAGGCCTATTTCCTAGCAAGTTACAAATACCATGCATGTTTTCAGAAATTTTTAGAAATTCCCTAGATAGGCTTGAAAAGCAGGGCTGTTCAAAATAAGTATATTAAAGCAATTACCATGTATCCTAGAACTCTGAAATCAGTCAAATGTTTTCAGGTAAATAATAAATGTTTCACTACTGAGGACCATCTCTTGGAAGTTGTAAAATGGTCTTTGGCTTTTATAAGAACGTAAAAATGCACAAAATTTGGAAATCAGAAGAGAAACATCACATTAAGCCAGGTATTGGCCCACGAAAGTCAACTTATGTAGTAGATAATCAAGCCAAGGGATGGACAGAGACTAGCAATTTCATGCCATAGCATGTTAATTCTATGTGAAAACCCAAAAGCATGTGTTAAAATTACACTCCTTCAAAACTTGTGAATACATTGAAGTTTTTCTCACCTTCAGACCTTTCTCGTCTTTCATCCTCTGTTCTTTCCCATTTGGGACTATGATAAAAATAGGACCTGATTTATCATCATCTTCCTTTAAGTTAGGCTTGCTTAGCACTTTCTTCCCCTGCACACCCTGAAAAAAGCAAGGTATTAGCAGGCAGCAGGAGGTACATACACATCTCAGTCCCAGCAATCGCAAGCATTAGATACCAGCCAACCTCATGCTGTCTATGTGTACAAGAGCCAGAGAGAAGCTGGAAGAATAACATTGATTAGAATTTTAGCAGTATGTGCTCTGCTGCTGTGGAAGCAACACCCAGGACAGTGTGTGCAGTAGTACCCTGTGAAACACGACCCGTTGCTCTCAACCAGTGTACTAGTCACCCACACACAGCCCCCAGTCCCAGTGAGGGGCTGTCTCACCTGTCTGTGAGACTTGCTCTTTGTGAGACTGGCACTGCCTTTGCTGAGGCTGGTATTAGCTTTGGACAGGCTGGTATTGCCCTTGGATATACTGCTATTAACAACTGACTGCTGAAAATAAGCCACAGAGAAGGCTTTGTTGTTACACAGCTCTTTGCTCTTCAGAGTCACCATTCCAAACGTTTCAATGCATTCACAGAAAAGGCATTAAACTCTAGCATGAGAATTTTGACAATACATTCACTTTGACAAATCTGCAACATCCTTCAAGGTCTATTCCATTCATCCCTGCCATGAATCTGCACCTACATCAAACGTTCTCACTACAGCACTGCTTTGGACAGTGGAGACAATGGGACTGTAGAACAAGCTGGGTTTGTTGGTTTGGGTTTTTTTTAGTTACACACAGAGGACAAACTGTAAAGTTAATAGCCAAAAAAATTACTGTAACACAAAACAATAGAAAACCTTGTGACAAATTCAAATGTAATCAATTGAGATTATATTATGCATTTAAGCATCTTCCTTCCCTTTTGGCACCTGTGATTGAGAACATTTTACCCTTCATACTGCAAAGGAGAGTAATTTCTTTTGATACATGCGTTCAAAATTCCTGCTCACAGTATAACATTGAAGTTGCAATGGTAAGATTGAATTCTCAACAGCACAAGATGGGGGAGGACAAGCAGATTTAGAACAGACTGAGCTGCTCACGAGATTGCATTTTTCACAACCCAGTCTTCAAGAATTAAATCAGTAATGACAAAAGTAGTGATTAGGTGAATGGGAACACTTGTCATCTCAGAACTCAGACAGGCATAAAGATTCTCAGCAAAAGCAGTCTTTAGCAAGGGCTATGCTCTTTACCTATAATACATTAACAAATGACAGCAATTAACTTCACAGAACTGATTTTAAAGGAAATGACATGAACATACCTTAGCTTTAGAGGGTCCCCCTGCTTTGGCTTTTTTGGGATCAGGCTTGGTTTCCATGCTATTGGACCCCGAATCTTCAGCAAGTGCTGGAGAAACAACAGACCATTTCAAACTACTAACAAGCCCATTTCAGGTCAGCACAGTTTTCCATTCTTAGGGCAGATTAAAAGAAAAACCCAACTGTTTATGGATATGATACACTTATCACACAGAGTTCTGAGGATTTTAGACCCACCCGTAGAAGAAGTTCCTTAAATTCCACATGAGCATATCACCTTAATGATGAAAACCTTGTATGTTAAGGATACTTGCACTATGAAAACAATTTAAAAATGCACACACACATATAATGTGCAGACCAACATCTAGAGCTGTGGTTACACCTAGTTTTGAGCAGGCAAGCTAGTCTGAGCAGAGAGATAAGGCAGGACTGCTTCAAATCACTTGCCCCCTAGTCCCATCACCCTCTCTTCTGTGTTGGCACAAGCATTTTGGTAGCCCCACAGTGAACCATACGGAGGAAATAGTCCAGATAAATTTAATGTGAAAACATTTTTAAAAAATGTTATGTTAAAGTCACATTAGCATTACCAAAATAAACCCCCTCTAGTCCATGCAGTTTAGCTTCAATACCAAGTATAGATTTACCAAGTAGGTATTTCCAAAGGGCAACTGACAGATGGTTGTGGGGAAAGGCAAAAAACAGAAACAAAACCACTCCTACGTTGAAAGTTGACTCAACTGCAAGACCAGAACTAGACAGAACTCACTAGATCACACAGCTATTTGTAACCCTGCCCATGCTGAATTCATCTCCTCCTGCCAAGTATGTTTCTTTGTCTGGCATGTCAGAAAGCTTCAAAACGCACCCTTATCTCAGTCACTTCCCAGAAATAAGAAAGGTTACCTGATGCAGGTTGGAATTTGGCTGGAGCTGCTCCCCCTACCACTCTGGAAGATGCTTTAGCAGGAGGAGCTGGTTTGGCTGGCATGTTGGCTTTGGCTTTCTCAAGCATGGCCAGTACCTGGTCTTTGGAAGTTGGCTAGAGAATAGAATAAGGGAAAGAAGAAGTGATAAATTTAGGGAGATTAGTGGTAGTGATTACCAGTACACACCCCAGATAAGGGAAATGGTAGTAGTTTGAAACAAGCTATTGTCTGTTTGGCATCTTCCATGATTTATCTTAAAACATTTTTTTCAGACATTTCTGTTCTGAGATAAAACATTTTTCCATCAAGTTTCTTCTGCAAGACCCATAGGAAAGTTGTGAACCAGCAACTTGTTGTAGATGAGCAGTCCTATGATGTTAATGGAGTGCCCTAACACTGATTCATCACTTAAGGGCGCATAAGATGCCCCAAATTGCTAGAAGCCATCTTAAAGCATGTGTTCAAGGCATACAGGTGGACAGTAAATGGTATGGAAGCTATCTGCAAGTAGGGCTTTTCAAAAGAAAAGCAGAGTTAATAAATGCCAAGCTCCTGAAGTGATAAACTTGTGGTGGCAGTGGTCTTTCTGAAGCAGAGAAAACTCTAACTCACACCCTCCTGACACTATTTTCAGCCCTCCTGAAACCACTCAATGCAGACAAGGTTACGTGACTCAAGACAGCATATCCTGACACTGTGAATGTGGCTTGTCAATATCCACCCATTCCAGATCACATTATCTACTCTCAGTGACTGAAATACCTTCAGCTTGCTGGTGGCTTTTGCCATCTTCTCAAAGCCAAGATGCATCATGAAGAATGGCAGGGCATCCTGGGCCTTCTTGCGCACGTCCCCATTCCGGTCTTCAAGGCAGGAGTAGAGGTGAGGCACACACAAGATCAGGTCAGAAGGAACAGAACGGAGAACAGGCAACTTCTCAGCCAACCAACCAAGAAGCTGAAAGAAAGTTTTGAAATAAAGGTTTTTGAAGGCAAACTCACAGTGTTTTGTCAGGCCACAAGAGCCTGAATAGAGAAAAACAAAACAAAATAACTTGGAGCATGGTCTTTTAAGGCTGCACAGGTTGTTTCTTCCTTTTGAAAGTAACATCAGAGTTTGAGCTGCACTTTATCAGCCTCAAACACTAATGCCTTCAGTTCTGGTCTTCATTACTATGTGGTTAATTTGAGGGAAAGCACATCAGCTCCTAAAATGCTCATCAAAACAGACAAGTTTCATTACAGAGGTACTGAAATCTGAATGACAGCTACCATGCAGGAAGAAAGCTTGTCATTATCCTTTTGAGGTTTAGCAATGCTACATCAGTATGAAGACACAGCTACTTGTTTACTCATGTAGTGGTAGTATTGTGTCATTTCAGCCTGCACAGATAAACACAGTCCATAGCAAATAAGGTTATTTTGATTGGATACATGTAAGGAGAAGTTTACTTAGCAGAAGCTTACCTCTTGTCTTAGGAAAGGATTTTCCTTTTTGAGCTCCTCAGACAGGTCTTCCCCTTCCAACCACTCTTTCATGCCAGTTTGTTCAGCCCAGGCATTCACAGTTGCTAGCGCAGCAGCACGAACATTATTCTGCAGCAAGAACAAGATTTAAGAAGAATGATCCTAAAGAGGTGTCAGAAGATTACAACAGAAGAGGCAATGGATTCATCCTTCCCATGAAAGGAAAAAGCTTCTATATTACAAGCTTTGAAATCTCTACTTTTATTCATTGCTTGAGAAGTCTAAGATTCAGAAGAATTTAGTTTTAGTGATGGTATCAGCTGCAGAAGTCATCAAATTAGACACCATGCTTATCTACCATCATTGTTAAAAAATAAAGTCTAATAAAGAGGGACAAAGGGTATCTTTAAAAGTGCTCTGCACCTGCTACCATTCATTGAGAATTCTGGGAATCTTCTAACCCTCAAATGAGCTGAAGAACAAGGTTAGTGGTTTATGTAATGCTTAAAACAGACTTAGCACATTCATAAATCAAGGCAAGTGGGTCATGGAAGTTGTTATTAGGGCACTTTTATTTAGGACACACATGAGCAAAAGCCAAGTCAGGAACAAGGGAGCCCTCTAACTCCTACCAGTTTTCATCTTCAATGGGTTTTTCCCAAGCAAAATTTAGAACAGGATCCCTTTTTTTTAAGCAGCTATGGGAACTTAAAAGAAGCCAGATGGAATACTTGACAACCATGGTTCTTCAAAATGTTATCAGTACAGACATAACTCCATACATATGACTCCTGTAAGCTGAATTTTCTGAGGCAAGCTGGTAATGTAATAGACTCATTTAGCTTTAGCATGAATCAATTTTAAATGCAAAGGTAACACCCAGGCATGTATCTAAACAGGAATCGAGCATCCTTGCAAATAATTTGTCCCGTCTTCAATCTCATGGAGGAAAAGAAATCATGTGCTGCAGGTAAATAGATTCTCATCAGCCTCTCTGATGAGGCCTCAGCTCCTGTCACCCAAACTGAATTTCTCTTCACTCATGCTACAAGCTGTTTGTTTTCCTCAGCTATTTAGTGGGCCCAGTATCAACATTTTTAGGTAGGCCAAAAAAAGGATCCTTCTCATCTTCAAAATCTCTAGCAATAGGATAAACTGGGTAAATCTTGCAATACATCAAAAAAGTTACTACTGTAACAATGCTTGAGTGAGTGCACAACCCTCTGTCAGCATTATAGTGCTTACAAGTAACCCTGGTATTCAAGTTAATCACAGTTGGTCTTATCCTTAAGCCACAGAACCAAAGGGACTTTGCTGTTTCCTCAAGATAATTGGTGAATAAAAGAAAAATCCAACTTAATCACATAACATCTCAGTTCTTTAAAGACTCCTAATGAGAAAACAATTTGAACGAGGAGGAGTTTTTATGTAGCCCTAGGACCACGGTCCTGGTACTTCCATTGCTTGGGACAGGTAGGTCTAATTTCTGCTCTTTTCCTACTCGCCTTCACAGTAGAGGGATCTGAAGTATGACACCTCTAATAACTACCTATTACTTCACAGAATAGTAAGTTGACTTCCAACTTAAACCATCTTAAAGGTCATCTAGTTTCAAGCCCATAGCAGGGACACCTACCACTAGATCAGGTTGCTCAAAGCCCCATCCAACCTGGCCTCAAACACTTCCAGGGAGAGGCCATCCACAGCTGCTCTGGGCAACCTGTTCCAGTGTCTCACCACCCTCACAGTAAAGAATTCCTTCCTTTAATTTAAATCTACACCCTCTTTCAGTTAAAACTGTTACTCCTTATCCCATCATAATGCTCCATGATAAGAGTCCCTCTCCATCCTTCCTGTAGGCCCTCTAAGTACTGAAAGGCCACAATAAGGTCTCCTGGAGCTGTCTCTTCTCTAGGCCGAACCACCCCAACTCTCTCAGCCTGACCTCAAAGGGGAGATACTCCAGCCCCTTGTTCGTTTTCAGAGCTCTCTTCTGGACCTGTTCATGTCTTTCCAGAGCTGAATGCAGTACTCCAGGTGGGGTCTCACAAGAGTGGAGTAGAGAAGGAGCATCACCTCTCTTGACCTGCTGGTCATGCTTCTTTTGATACAGCCCAGGATACAGTTGGCTTTCTGGGCTGTAAGTGCACATTCCTGGCTCATATTCAGTTTTTCATCCAACACCCCTAAAGTCCTTCTCCATAGGGCTCTCTCTCACCACTCATCACCCAGCCTGTATTTGTGGTTGGAATCGCCCTGACCCATGTGCAGGACCTCTGCCCTTGGCCTTTTTGAACTTCATGAGGTTCTCACAGGTCCCTCTGGATGGCATCCCTTCCCTCCAGCGTGTCAACTGCACCACACAGTTTGGTGGCGTTGGCAAACTTGCCGAGCGTGAGCTCAAGGCCACTGCCCGTGTGGCCAACAAAGCTGTTAAACAGTGTTGGTGGCAACGCCAGCCCCTGAGGGATGCCACTCACCACTGGCCTTTGCTCAGACACTGAGCTTTTGATCACAACTCT